>PNEQ01077423.1:48316-74805 GCA_003012365.1 Medauroidea extradentata | reverse complement strand
ACTGAAGTACCAATCTTGTGTACAAAGAGGTTTTTCAATTAAAGTAAATATTATCAGTTACGAATAATACTCGCGAGCAAAGCCGCGGGGGACTGCTAGTATATATATATATATATATATATATATATATATATATATATATATATATATATATATATATATATATATATATATATATATATATATATATATATATATAAATGGAATGAGTTGAGAACTTCATAGGGTAAAAATTAAAAAAAAATTTATAAATAACTTAACAAATATGCTAAAGTTTCACATCCTTTTCTGAATTATTATGCACACAACAGACACACACATGTACATTTATTGCTACACTACAAAAAATAATATATTTATTTTTATATTTAATTATAATAACTGAACTATTTCTACCAAAAAGTCACATATACAAATATACAGTGATTTCACTTATGAATTTGAATACTTATGTACACATAACCGCACAACATTGCTACACTGTAAAAAACGTAATGTTTTTTGCTATTTTTACAATCACGGAATTATTTCTACTATAAATTTGAACATTATATCTACAAATATACTGGAATTTCACTTGTGATTTTGAAGATTTATGTACAAGCAACCACACAACATTGATACACTGCAAATTTTTTTTTTCTATTGCTATAAATATGTATTTATTTCTACTACCAATATCAAAAGTTTGCTACAAAATAAACAGAAAATTTCTTTTTCATATTGTAGAAGTATGTAGACACACACGCAAACATAATTGATACACTGCAAAAAAATGGTAATATTTTTTGTGAATTTTATAAATGTTTCGTTTCCACCACATATTTTAAAATTATATTTATAAGTACACTAACGTTTTGAAAGATTTATATACAGATACCGCACACAACATTGCTACACTGCAAAAATGTTAGCAATTATTTTTGCAAAAAAAGTTATGAACATATTATTTCCACAGTCTGTATCACAATTAAATTTCCAAATATATTGAATATTTACTAATTATTTTGAAGAAATACTGTGGACACACATACACAAACACTAGCTACACTGCAAAAAATAGTAACATAACTACGCAATTTTTTTAAATTTATATTTTTCTACCATCAATCTCAACATAACATAATAAACTTGAGCATAGTATTTTGAATAAATATGTATATACATAAAACACCATAGTTACATTGCAATAATTTTTTTTTTTTTTGCAATTTTATAGGCCTACATATTATATTATTTCTACCATCAATTTCAACGTTACATTTTCAAATACACTGACGTTTCACTTATATTTTGAATAAATATGTTTTCACACACACGCATACTACTGCTACACTGTAAAAAATTACAATATACAGTAGAACCCTGTTACAACGTTTCTCAAGGGACCTGTGAAAAAAAAGTGTTATATGCAGGAAAATGTTATAAGAAGGAATCAGTATTTTTATACCAATAATTAGGTATTACACAAAAGTAACTTAAAATTTGATAGTTTATGTACAGTAAATAAGACTACGTATAATGAGATTAAATGAGGTTATAGTTACTGGGCCATCAGAAACATGATTATAACACATTGTGTGTATAATTGAGGCTTTCCAATTTCACTTCTGTAGGTTCAGGATCATTATCTTCATGATCATAGTCTTTAATATCACTGTAATGTTCACTTATGACACTTTCCCAGACATTAATTTGTTTTTTACAGTTGTTTTTAGATCTACAGCTTAGTTATTTTATCTAAAATAATACAGTTAAGAAAACTTTTACCAGAATTGTGGTTAATATCTGAGACGAAAATGATGTTATATGCAGGAAATGAAAATACCAGTGTTGTTATAAGCAGGAAATGAAAGCATTATGTTTTATGGAAAAATGGTGGGACCAAACAAAAGTGGTGTTATATGCAGGAAAATGTTATATCCAGAAATGTTATAACAGGTTTCTACTGTATTTAGCAATTTTTATGTATATTTTATAGTTTCTACCATCTATCACAGAATTACATTTATAAATATACTAAACTGTCACTTTTTTATTTTGACACACACACAACATTGCTATACTGCAAGGTGTTTGACAATTATTTTCCCAAATTTTTATAAATTTAGAATTATTTTACAGTCAATTTAAAAATTAGATTTACAAATACCCTGAATCTTCTGTAATATTTTTGAAAATATATGCACACAGACCACAAAACACACATGTACATACAAACATTATTGTACATAGCAAATATTAACGAAAAAGACACCTAATGTTTACTGGAATTCGTATTTTGTAAATATTACTGCACAATAGAATTTTTACAATGTGAATATTGCGTCTCACAGATAAAATTTACTGAATTAATGAATTTAACATGAACAATTGCATTACAACCTTGTGTTTTATTCATAGGTACTGAATAAGCCCTGAGGGCACGCAGACAAAACATAAACACAAAACATGTTGGCAGTTATGAGCATGAAAATGTTCTTTTGTTGCAAGTGCGGCAAAAAGTCATGTATTTTACCTAGACATTTTTTGCAGTGTGAAATATAGTAAAACATGGATTAATACAAAGTCCTATATCATACTCAGTACACATCCACCTGGTGTATTTTCTTGATGACTATTTCTTTGTGCTGTGCTTGCAAACATAGCATTGTCTTTGCAGCTTCGTCTTTGCTGCTGTAGGTGCACTGGAGCAAGAAAGTGTCGTACTGTGAACCGCAAAGGCTTGGTAACATATGACCGGCACCCACCTTTGGAAGGGATGCGAGTCGGACAAAACTCTTCCAGTAGTTGCCGAACAAGGTTGAGGCGGAACTGTGCCAATTTATTATTTTTTTCCTGTTCATACGTCGTACAAGATACAAGAATTCCAAATAATCCTATCCGAAAACAAGCAAAAACAACTTCTTGTACCATTTGAGGGACTTCCTAGTGCTGTCCAGAAAACTTACTTGCATGTCGGCTTTATCGACCAACCCCATGTTTTTTTTGTACTCTATTATTGACAGCGGTTTCAAAATATTTTCCCTTGATGTGCAATCCTTTTTACCTGTTTCTGTAACACTGCCATGGGAAATATTTGTGGTACTGATGTCATTTCTGTCTAATTCAGAATCACTGAACAAACTGTCATTGTCACTCGCTGATTCCCAGTTGTAAATAATTTCACCATGTTCTCTTTCAGAAAGCGCTTCTCTGAGAAAAGGTTTCATTTTTATTATATGGTTTCTGTAAAATAAAACTAAATCATACCGCATAAAATGCAACATTATTTCATTCGCAAAAAAAAATCACATTGTACAGTTGCACGAAAAAGCAGTTTCTTCTTCCTCAACATGTGATAT
Source organism: Medauroidea extradentata (assembly GCA_003012365.1). NCBI lineage: Eukaryota > Metazoa > Arthropoda > Insecta > Phasmatodea > Phasmatidae > Medauroidea > Medauroidea extradentata. The sequence goes on along the minus strand of PNEQ01077423.1, from coordinate 71,461 downwards.
TTAGCGCGATTCTTTTGTGCAACAAAATAATTGATAACTACATATTGCAAAGTGACACAGTAAATGAATTAAAATTGCATTTCGTAAAAAAAATATATGTGTTTTAACTTTAAATAAAATCTAATTGTGACTGCCATCTATTGATTGAAAGGCGAATCCAAGTAGTTAATCGGCGTAATATTGATCTTCATGAATGTGTAATATAACCCCAAACAGTTGAAATAACGAATGCTAGATAGCTGCACATGCCAAAGTCTCTCAAACGTAAATGTACGACGATACTACTTTGAGACACTTCGAAAACGTATGTTTACGAGCATACTCTGGTGTACCACTATAAGTTTGCTCATAAATATACGTTCATACTCATCAAAGGGTTAATGTAATGAAACTTAGGTGAACGAGCAATGAATAACACCTCACAATCTTGTTAACATTCATATATTGAGTCTTTGAAACACAATTTAATACAGATTTTCTTTACAGGTCTTCTCATTCTCTAAAATGTCCCACATGATTATTTTGCCATTTAATTCAATGCTTACAATCAAACAAGAATAAAAATTAATAAACGTAAAAAGTGGCCCCACTTGATTACCTAACCTTTAACACTGACTTTTAATGACCAAACATTTACCGAAGTCACATTATAACACTTAAGATTGATTCATATAACTCTTAACACACACACATACACAACCGTCTCGCCCAACGTACCCAGTTTAATTTGTCGCCCCCTTCATGAGATCTTACCCTGACCCAGTTTCTAAAAGGTTTCCACTAATATCTTATAACTAATTCCTTTCTCCCTCCTGTAAAGACAACTGAATCCATATCTTAATTCGGGAAGGCTAACGTACCTCAATGCACCCAATACCTATTTCCGTTGTAATTCAACCAACCTTGGACAAAAATCCACAACCCGACAACTCGAGTCCAGAGATGTCAACCAGACGTTCCCAGAATTCTCACATTAAGGTGCACTAACTACCACATGATGAACAGTCAAAATCACAGCACCAGTAATTTGACCAGTTGATTAGAAAACTGTGTTGATTTCCTCTTCAATGCAAGATAACTCGCTTCTGAGGCTGCCTCATATTTCTAATGATTCACCAGAGCAAAACCTTACACACATTCCATGTCACCGACACAAAGTGCCGCCCAGCGCTCGTCCCTTTCAACTTGCCAGCTGGTATCCCTACCTAGTTCCACCCTCATCTCTCTTCTCCGTGATCACAGAACCGAAGAGAAAGGAAAGAACTTAATCTATACCTAACACTCCCTTCACCAAAAGGAAAGGGGGAAAATACCCTAAGTAAGGCAGAGTGCCAGCTCACCATATCCAGCGGTCAACCAGCCACCGTAAGAGGTCCCTGCCGAGCAGTTTTCATAGAACAGATATTCAGTGTGTAGATAAATCATCGTAAGACATCTCTGAATTTGACCCTAGGTCTAGCACTTGTGAACTGTGACTATGAGGTACGGAGCAGCGCTGGAATGAAGGGGCAAGGTAAACGGGAGATCAGTGAGAAAACCAGCCAACCAGTAGCATCATCTAGCATGGTTCCCAATGTAAAAACCCGGGGACCAGCCCTGCTGGGAATCGAACCTGGATCGCCTTGGTGGGAATAAACTATTTAGTTTCATACAAAATGCAAGACTGACTGTTCAAAAACCTTTTTCTGATACATTTCAAATATCTGACATTGTAGGTCTACTTTATTTGTGTGTGGGTGTATGGTAAGACTCACTACTCACTGTGTACCGGCCAAACTAGTGATTATTTTGGAAATCTAGTTTATTGATGAAAAAATTTCTAGCCTAACTTGACGTTAGGTTAGCTACAATTAGGTTACCTAACCTAAACTAACGTAATTTAACCTAACATATCAATACAGTAAAATTTTTTATAATGTCACTAGAAACATTTTTCGTTAGTAAACTATACATCTAAAATCAGTAGTTTGGCCGGTAAACGATGAGCAGGGGTTCTTAATATTGACCTTCAGGTAACTTATTTATTACTATTAGATCATAAAGTTCATCTTTACATATATGACGTTGTGTTACACGCAAAGACAATACAAGAGAAAAGTAATGTTGGGTGGTAAGTTAGCAGAACAGATTCTGAGAAAAGAAAGCAGAAGGAAATTATGTAACTGAAAATAAAATTATGTTAAAAAAAATGAAGTTTAATATCCGAGTTATATATATACTGCAGTATAATGGAATGTGTTGACAATGGGAATATTTATGTATAGGAGAGGAAATTAACTGAGTAATGTTAAGTAAGTTCGGTAGTCACCACTGAAGAACAAATGTCTTTACACGTTGTTTGAAATTGTGTATACTCAACACGTCTTTTTTTTTTAATTTAATTTTCTTCTTGCAATTGGGCCTCAGCCCTGTGGCAAGGATTTGCTTAACCTACGTCTTCTCAATTTTCCGACCCCATCAACCTTTTCCTAAACTCCCTCGCTCCCATCACCTCAACCACCTCCCTCGCCAATTCATTCCAGTCCTTCACCGTTCTCACCATCATAGTGTTTTTTTTCCTCTCTCTGTCCTCTTCCCCATCCTCTGTATCTTCCACTCATGTTCACCCCTTCCCCTGAATATACCTCTCTGTATCTTGTCACCCAGTTGTGACCACCCACCTACCCACCCCCCTCACCACCTTAAACATCCTTACCAGCCGCTCCACTCTCCTCCTCTCCTGCAGTGTGCCCCAACCCAGTCCTCTCACCATTACTGATTGTCTGAAATCCTCCTCTCTCTTCCCCTGTGTCCTCCACTTATTTGTGACCCACCTAGCAGCCCTTCTCTGCACCTTTTCCACCTCTACCACTTCTCTTCCCACGTACGGGTCCCAGACCGCCACCGCATACTCCAAAATGGGCCTCACCATTGTTTTGAATCCCTTTTCTTTCACTTTCTTGTCTGTGCCCCTTAACACCCTTCCCAGCAGAGCCAGCGCTCTTCTACCTTTACTTGTAACACACTTCACTTGCTCGCCCCGTCTTAAGTCATCCTGAAGAATAACTCCTAAATATTTATATCTGTTCGCCTCTCCAATCTCCTGTCATCCCCATCTATATGTCTCTCTCACTATATCTCTTTTCTGTGTACATCTCAAAATTTTAGTTTTATTTACGTTAATTTTCATCTCATTTTCCTTCGTCCACTGTTCCAATTTGTTTATGTCCTCCTGCAGACCCCCACCCTCTCCAATCACCTTGTACAATACACAGTCGTCTGCAAAAAGACGAACCCTACAATTCATGTTTATCCCCAAATCCCCCATCATAATTAAAAAGAGGAGGGGTCCTAAAACACTACCCTGTGGAACCCCAGATGTTACCCTTCCTTCCTCTGAGAGTGTGTATCCTACTCCTACTCTCTGGGTTCTTCCTCTCAGATACTCTCCCACCCAGTTTACCACCATCTTATCCTCCAACAACTCATTCAGTTTTATCATAAATTTTACGTGTGGCACCTTGTCGAACGCCTTTTCAAAATCCACAAAACATGCATCTACCTGTTTCCTCCCATCCATAGCCTCCCCTATATCTTCCATCAATCCTGCCAACTGCGTCTCACATGAGAACCCCTTTCTGAATCCATGTTGTCTATCGTCCATACTCCCTTTCTCCTCCATTACCCTCACAATATATTCACTCACCAGTCTCTCCATAACTTTTCCAACATTAGATGTTAGGCTCACTGGTCTGTAACTGGCTGGGTTCATCTTATTTCCTCTCCCCTTATAAATGGAAACCATTATTGCAGTCTTCCATTCTGCTGGTAACTTACCAAGTTCTAGTGATTTGCTAAAAAGTACCTGTAGGTATCTGCACACCTCTCCTTCACTTATCTTTAACATTACATTTCCAAAATCATCTGGTCCCTCTGCTTTTCTATCATTGAGTGGCCCCAGTAACTTTCTCAGTGCCCCCATCTCTATCTTACATCTATCATTGTAAAAACTAATAATTTCCCTACTTTCCCACCTACCTTCTTTGCTTTTCTCAAACACAGTTCAGTACTGCTCCTGTAACACCTCTGCTTTCTCCTCATCACTTACGGATTCTGGTCCTCCTTCCCTTCTTAGTGTTGGTATTTTCTGTTCACGTTCCCTTAACATCAATTTCTGGGAATAGTACTCCTTTCTCCCCATCCTCAATTTTAGTTACTTCCCCTTTACCTATCCTGGCCTTCCATTTTTCCTCCCTCCATGCCAGTTTCCCTGCTGCATCTCCCCTTTCCCTATTACTTCCAGTAACATTCCAGTCAAAATCACAACACCTTCTCTATTTAGATGCACCTTGTCTCTAGCAAAGTATCCTTCCCTTAATCTTGTTCTAGCTGTGACAAATACTGCCCCACATTCCCAGCATAGCTTTCTCATCATCTCCTCTGCTCTCAGGATTTTTACCCCTTGCACACCTTTTCTCGGTTAAGTATTCCACTTAATAGGCCTACTATCCTTGCATTTCTAGCCTTGTGCCTGACTGCCTTCAGTACACTCCTCGCTTCCTCCTCAAACTGTTGTGGCCCCACTCCTCTGACCAGATCATTTGTCCCCACATGTACTACAACTGTCTTTATGTCAGTTAAATTACTCCTCTCTACGCTAGTCATCCTCTCTCCACCTCTCACTGCCTTGTAGGCCCCTACAACATTTACATGCCTCAATATGGAGTCCCCAAATACTGCTACCCCGTTTCCTCTTACCCAGTTCCTCTCTCTAATTATTTCATTTCTTCCTTCATTTTCCTTTGTGTTGGGCCTTCCTTTCTGTTTACTCCTATCAGTCAACCTGATTTCCTCTCTTAGTTGGTTCCCCTGCCCCTTTATTATTTTTTAGTGGAAACTGTAAAGATATGTTAGTTTTGGATTGTGTAATTGAACGATGCAATGTGCTACACCCAATTTTGGAATAAGTTAATGATTCTGGAGAGGAATGGAATGGATATTGATGATGTAAGTTAAGTCATTGACGTCAAATAATATTTTGTGTTTTATTTTATAAAATGTTATGATGTCTGGTACTTTGTGATGTCAATGTATGTATGTTTACAGCGACGTGTATGTAAAAATGAATTATTTAGAAGTTGTATCAAAAAGTAACAAAGAGTGGATGAGTTACATTTTACTATTTGATCCCAATATACTATTGGTAACGAAGAGTAAAACAAAACCAATCCACTCTTTTTATTACCTTAAAATAAAAAAATGGTAAAATTTAGTAAATAGGTAGGTAGAGGAATTATTTGATGAAGTAATTGTGATAATGCATAATTTGTAACTGGGATCATAATGCAATACAGAGCAGATGAGTTATTTTACTATTTTATCCCAGTAGAATGGTATCATATAGTAATATTAAATACCTCCATTTTTGTTACTTTGCAATCCTAAGATAACATTGCTGTTTTAGTGTATCCCTGCCCAAAAACTCTCACATTCCGACTGATCCCCAAAACTGTGTTGAAAGGAATGTTGGATAGAGTGACTTCATCGGCACCTTTGTATATGTACACGTATAGCTCTACTTTTTATTCGTTCAGAGTGTAAGCTGTTGGTTTCGGAAACTGTCTGTTATATTTTTTTCGTATTTGCATTGTGACAGCTACTAACAAGTATTTATTTATTGATGACAAAAGTAAGTACAAGCCTATATAAATTTTTCTTAAAATTTATTTTTAAAAATTCTTCAGAAGAATTACTAGCTAAGTCGATATTACATGTAATATTAAAGTTATTTATTTACTTACCTCAACAAAATTTGTATGTTTTGCATCTCTAACAGTTACTACAGCATGTACCTCTTCAATTAACTTTTGTTTTTCATCATCATCAAAATTCATGTACCATTTTGCTAAACGAGTTTTCCCAGCTCTGTTCTGTATCAGAATGAAGCGAATCTAAAACAAACCATAATATCTTAAGTGTTTCAACAAACCATGAAGATTTTAAGTTTGTATTTTAATTCAATTACAAATTACCAGTTACAACCAATCGTGAAAACAGGATAATATACACATTTTGCAAATTCTAGTATATAAAAAACGTAGCAACATCTCATACTAACACACAGGCAGTGCTCGATTTCAGTGCAACAGTCAAATGGAAACACATTTTGACGAAACAAGCATAACAATTTTGGCAAATCGGCACAGCTACACAACATAAATTAGTTAACAGAAATTTTAACAAACCATTATATGATACCTCGAAGAACAACCACACTTCAAAAACTTAACAAACTATTATTTTAACCTTAAACCTAAAAACCCGAAACACAAACACCACGCCTCCCTCTTTTCTCGTTTGACAATCTAATCCAATATTACCAATACACTCGAACAAAACTGTTCTATAATTCCGCTTACGGAAACTACTTCGGATCCACTCGATTGCGAGTAAATCGATCGGAAACGTCAAGTGATAAAGATTTACTGGCCACACGGTCGTAGAAATACACGGACACTTGCCTATCTACCAATGTAATTTGTTGATCCCCTTGCTGTTTGGCTACAAGTCATCAAGTTACCGAAAAAGTGACAGACGTCTTTAGCGCTACTGTCAGGGCAGTCGGACTCAAACACAGCCCACTTTTTTCGATTGTTATCGTTATAAAGTAATTAAAGATTGCTGGAGCCATACTTTGGGACAGTAAGTGAAGGAAGTATTTCATAAATTGATAAAAAAAATATGTTTAATAAAAAGTGAGAGGGAAGTGGGCGGAGTTTGAGCCCGACCACACTGATACTAGCGCCAAACACACACACATGCTCGGTAACTTGGCGAACTACAGCCAAGCAACAAGGGGGTCTAGTTTCCAGGCGAGTGTCCAGACCTGTTCTTCTACGACCGTGGTCCAGACCAATGAGATATGTAGTAAACATAAAAGGGCGAAAGCAGCTATTTCCAAGGCTCTCAGGTGAAGGCTATTTGAAATTGGCCCGCCATTTTATCAATAGTCAAAACATTGTCAGCTGATACATGTTGTAACGTAGGTTTAACGAGAATTGTGAGAAATATTTTGGGATATTGATCGTTGGTGTGTTTGTTTGTCCAGTTAATGTCGAGTCCGTTACAACTACGCCTGATTAATGTATCACTAGAGGACATTCGAACGCTCGCCGAGTTGAAATATACAATCAATTGCTGCAGTCCACAACATATGACGATGCCTAACTCAGTGTTTGGCTGCACACACGAACTACAGCAATAAAATAAAATATTTACCATATTACAACTACTATAGGCCTTGTTTATGCAGTTTAGATAAACTATATTATTATGTTATGGGTAGCTGCTATGAGACAGGTTTAAAGGTAACGAACTTTTTAGTATACAACCAGTACAAATAAAAAATTAATTAAACATAAAATTTACTGAATTGTGTAGAATTTCATTACTGGGAGGTGAAGGAAGAGGCATACTACATGATGGTATGGTATTGTCAAGGCTGTAATACGCTGCCAAAGAGAAGGACGCATATATGGAAGTTGAAGTGCGGGAACGGAAAAAGGTGCAAAGAGGGTAATGGAATGGGTGAATAGCAGGTGAAGAAGGCAGCGGTACAATGGAGAGGATGAAGGGATATATAGGCCATCTGTAATGATGTAGGAAATGAAATGGGACGGAGCCAGGGGCGGCATTTCAGGTTTTTCCAGGGGGGGGGGGGCAAGATTTTGTTTTCTGATGACAGTGACCTTGTTACATCTATTTTATTAATTAAGCATGTATAAATTAGATACTTTAATAAAAAACTTCAGTTTTATGTCCTTAAGTTAGCATTATTTACATTTAAAAATACAAAAAATATATTTATACACAAAAATTCCTGCCCCCCCCCTGTAACCTCAAATGACGCCCCTGGATGGAGCACATTGAAGGACAGAAGAAGAGTTGAAAGTCTGGTCACTTGTGAATAGGGAGGGAGGTTGGAGAGGGTTAAATTACCACCTAACTAAGGGAGGGTATGGGGGGAGAGTAAATGCCATCGAGAAGGTTCAAGTGGAATGTAATAGAATGAATTGGATAGACAGTTTATGCTTGTGAGGTCGGTGAGTGGAATATTTTACAGAATGAATTGGTGACTGTTAGGAGATAGGTAGGTTCAGGAGTGGTTTCGGAATGGTAGCCTAGAGAGGCAGGTAAGGAGTGATCTCGCTAAATTGCGACAGACTAATTGCGAATATATATTAAGGCTCTTAAATTGGGTTAGGGTGGGCGGCAAGGTTGTTGACTGTTGATATACCGTAGTTGACATGTTATATGCTTAGCTTGCAATAAGAATGTATTATAGTATATATTTTTAATTTGTATATGTAAATACAGGCTTATTTGCATATGTTCAGACATTTTATTATTTACATTTATCAGTAGTCCTATAAACATAACCTTAACTTATAAAGTATTACACAGTGTACTGTACACACAACTGATGTAATTATAATTAAACACAACTGAAATGTATAATATGTATATTTTAGCCCGCATACATTTACAAGAGGCCCCTTAAGTGTAGCAAGTCGATACTGCTGAAGTGCACCTGGCACGTAGAAAGTAGTGAGTCAATTGTGTTTCTGTCCTGTCTGCTGTTCTGTACGTCATGTGCTGTGTGAGGCGCCTCCACCTTTGATGAGGCACGTGATCTTGTGGGCCGTGCATGCAGCAGTTGCATGGATGTGTACTGCGTAGCGGACTCTTGAAGCATCACGGTGGTGTTACGCCTGCATCTCCGCCATCATTTTCACTGTATGATGTGGGTGAGGGTCTTGTTGTCGCCATTGCGGGGTTGTTTGATTGGCTTGTTCAATCAGCTGTGGTGTTGGCACTGTTATCCTGTCTCCCATGCTGTCTTCGCTTCATTTACTTTAATATTTTTAAAATGTTTATATTTGAAATGTGAGCCAGTTACCTCGCTACCTACACATTTTCGCCAATTGTTTTCGTCCTTTATTTACGATTTTTTTCTCGTTCCTAAAATATCAAACAATAGACATAGGTAATTATATGTTTTACATGCCACACATACATACACAACACATCGTAAGCTTTGTTTTTCTATTAGTATCAGTATAAAAACGTAATTATCCCTAACCAACACCCTGCCACACCCCTTTGTCTCATAATTTATTTAGGAGATTGAGGCCTACATTGTAATTTCCAGTGTGGTACGTTGTTATATGTGAAGATTGTCGACGCCTTGTTGATGCCCAATCTACCGGGGCATTGGACGACGTGACGTTGGATAGAGTTGTGTGTTAGCAGCATTGGACTACCAGGTATGTGCTTTAAACAGCTTTTAACTTCACAGGAATTAGGAATGCTTTCTACATAAACTGATGGACATTAATATTCAGATTAATTTATGATGTGCCTTTTTTTTTTTTAGCAAGGACAAGGTCAGTTGCATGGACGCATATGTGAACTTGGTATGGTTTTGATAAGTCAGTTTTCATAATACTTTGCTGTGAACAAGAATGATTTTTGATTTGTCTTTTGTTACTGTATTAATACGTGGTGCTATTATCGTCATGTTCAATTCACCGAAATCGAGGCGATCCATATAAACTTATGTATTGTATATTTAAAGTCTAAAGTTGTGTTGTAATTTTTGCTTTAAATATATATATATTAAGATTACTAAATAGCAGCCTGGTGTTCATATTTCCTGTTAATTTGAATTGCGCTTTTTGTGGCTGTTATTGTTTAAGCCTTTTCTTTTCTCTTTTCTTACACTTCAGTTGACACCTAATTTTACCAACCTTCTGTTGCGCCTTTTTGTCATTAATTTGGCAACAGGATGTATCACAAGTATGTACTGCCCTGGACGGCAGTATCACTAGCACAGCGACTGTCCCAAGATGCCGGAGCAGCTTGCAGAAGAGGACAGCAAGCCAGCACCGCCGGAAAACTGTAAGGAGGGATAGGACGGCTGGATGTCGCCTTCTCCCCAGCCAATGCAGACAACACTGCCTTAACACCACAACAGGTACTTCCCAACCAACTCTGCAGAACCAGCCAGCCAAACTCTAAGTTGATCCACATTCTAGTTTCAAATAATAATAAGACATGTTATGCTCTTGTTGACACTGCTGCTACACACAACTTCACTCGCCAGTGCTTTACTAATATTCGTAATTTGCAACAGTGCAAGCAGACAGTGCATCTTGCCACCACTGTTTCCAGTGGTGAGGTGATGAAATAGGCCAACATCACCGTAAACATTCGGGACTTTGAAACTTAAACAGTAGCACCCATAGTTAGCGAATTAAGGGAAGATGCTATTCTAGGTTTGACGTTAATCGAACAAATTACGATTGTGGAAACCTCCGCTAGGCGAATTAACTTCGGGAAGAGGGAGCATCGTACAGTGTAAAACCTTGACCCCCGACCACAGCAAACCTGAACGGTAAACTTAGACCACCTGGACCACAGTGTGCCCCCTGAACATCGCGACGCCATGCAGAAGTTGTTGAATGAGCAGAGATATATTTTCGCAAGTGCCATCCCACTAAGGCGAACAGATACTTCGGAACACGCAATAGGAATGGAACATGATAGGCCAGTTTTCACACCACCACGAGATTATCTGCAAACCCAAACAAAAATAATCAGGCAACAAATAGATGAGATGTTGGTAGAAGGAGTAATTGAACCTTCTTACAGTCACTACAATTCCACAACAACATTAGCCCCAAAAAAATATTGCACATGGAAGTTCTGTGTATATCTGAGACTGTTGTTAAACCTAATCACTAAGTCGGCAGCATCAGCATACATCAGTGTCAAAAATGCTCTTAGTATTCTTGGTAATGCAAAGATTCTGAAGTCACTAGATTTAAAGGGTGGATATTGGCAAGTGCCTGTTAAACCTTAACACCGACAAAAGACCACATTTACCTCACCAGATGGGTTGCATTACCAATTCTGTGCAATACCACTCTGTTTAAAATGTGTCATGTCAACATTCCAAGCGATTATGGTTCGAGTGCCAGATGGCCTCATAGGAGAATGAGTAGTGGCTTATCTGGACAGACATGGAAGGAACACATCCAGCATTTATAATTGGTTTTAGAGAGGTTAGCGATAAATGGCCTAGTGTGCGCAAACCACAAATATCGAATTGGCAAGTCACAGATCGATTATTTGGGTCACATAATAGACGCTAATGGCAACAATCCAAATCAGGAACAAATCCGGATCATTGAAGATTATGAAGCACCCTTACCTGCAAACAAGTCAGAACAATTTTTGGGTTAATTAATCAGTTACAAGACTACATCCCAAATTTTGCAGTCATTACCGCACCTCTCACCGCTCTCATGTCACCCAACGTCAAATTCAGCTGGACACCGACAGCGGCAGAAAGTTTCCAGAACATAAAAGCCAGTTCAGAGAATGCAAAGCATTAGCACAACACAATCCAAAACAAACACGTCTACAAGAAAACAGACACTAGTGAGCGAGGTCTGTGCGCAGTATTGTTCCAGCTAAAAGATAATGAAGAGTGACACATCCTAGATTACAGAAGTGCCAAGTTTGGGTAAGAGAGAGATGTTGGTCAGCACTTAACATCGGGGTGTTTAGCACTGGTGAAGGGTGACATGAAGTGAGTATGGAGCAGCATCAGAACGAAAGGACGGAGGAAACGGGAGATCCCCGAGAAAACCTGCCGACCAACGGCATCGTCCGACATGATTCCCACTTGCAAAAATTCGGGACCTAACCCACCGGGAATTGAACCAGGATCGCCTTGGTGAGAGGCGAATGGTCTCACCATTCGGCCACAGTCGCCCCGTCTCCATTTGGGCCAGTAGAGAAATGATACATCAATGAAAAGGAATGTCTAGCTGTGGTGTAGGCATTCTAGCGGTACAGGCCATACTTATGTGTATCAAAGTTTTACACTGTGCACCGACGACAGATGTTTAGTCTGGCTGCACAGTACATGCGAAGCAGACAGAAAACTTACTCGGTGGTCACTACTGATTGAATCATTCGACTTTCATGTAGAGCATATACAAAAGTCGGAAAAATCAACTGGTCGACAGGCTTTCAAGACAAGTGGTCACCAGATGTAAACACGGTCATGCATGATGCAGAGGAGTGGGAGGAGATGTTTCCCCCTGTGTCGCACAGTATAAACAGCACAGTGACCGTCACATGTGCCAAAATTGCGCTCGATTCCACCAACATCGATCAACTTTGCCACAAACTGTAATAATCCCACAGCTCCCGACACACAGGAGAAACAGCAACAATGCTGCCATTAGATACTGGTCAGATGGCATGTAGTCGACGGTAGAGTGGAAACACGCCCATGTGTGGGGAGTGTCAACTGAAAAGCGTATGTACGATCGTCGGAAAGTGCGGAAGTGTTAAAATTCATTACCGATAGTCAGCATGCTGGACACCCAGGCGCACGACAAACTATGGACAACGCTCTCCAACATGTCAGCTAATGTTTGCTCTGCAATCATTTCAAAGTCAGGCATATAGATAACAACCGACAACAGCAAGCCACAGGAATCATTTGACACCATAACACTAGACCTCATGAGGCCCTACTTCACATCACGCAGCAAAATTTTTATTTTGGTAGTCATGGACCTATTCTCAAGATGGCCACAGTCATGAAAACTCGTGTCAGCAATATCGCAACAGTGCTCGAGTATTAATTTTTCTTCAGATGGGGTTATCCCCGTGTTATCCTGACAGATAATGGAACCCAGTTCAGTGGCCGGAAATGGCATGACCTTTGCATAAAATGGTGAGTGACAGTGCACACTACTCCTGTATACCACCCTAGAGAAACCCCTGCAGAGAAATGGAATCAAGACCTAAAGGATCAGCTCCGCCTCCATCTCTGTGGGAAAAAAACAGCAAATGGGCTGAACATCTGCCGCTAGACCTATTCACGATAAGGGTAGATAAATCTACGGAATACTATCCTGCAGCACTACTGCAAGGCCGCGACTTGCCACTACCAGGTGAATTAAACTTCCTGCAAGCAAGCAAGCCCACCTCTTTGGAGGATGGGGTACAGAACCGCGAGCAACAGGACAATAACATCAGCAAGCCCCGAGAAAACCAGAAACAATGTGTGACCAAGAGAGTACCAACAACAACACGACCACCAAGACAGCTGTGTATCGGGCAAAGTGTGATCGTAAGAGAAGATTTGCTTTCATCAACACCAAAGAATTTCTGCGCTGGGCCAGGTCCAAAATCAAGTGGACCCCATGTAGTCACAAAAGTCCTAAGTGATTCCACATACATCATGAGGATGGGGTCTCGCCAAATGGGCAAAGTACACAGAGATGACCTGTGACTTGCACGGAACTTCGATATGATGAATCCGCCTACAAACACAGAGCAGCATATGGGGCCGGAAGAGCAACCGCAGCGAACGAAAATGCCAGAAACAGAAAATGCTGAACCACCGCAATATGAAACCAGAAACAAAACTACGAAAAATTGCTTAAAGAGGTAACACTCGACGATGCCGCATCACAAGGGAAAACCGATGAGAACAAAGAATGTCAGTGCAACAAAACAGAAACAAACCTACACCACAGAATGACACAAGCAACCAGGATATTGCGCAAAATATGATATGGGAGAGCAACAAACCCGATGAGACTGAAATGGAATGAGAAACAAACTCAAGTCAAAGAAGCGAAGACAACACGGGAGACAGGATAACAGTGCTAACACCACAACGGATTGAACAAGCCAATCAAACAACCCTGCAATGGCGACAACTGGAATCCTCACCCACAATGCCAGCATCATTAGACAGCGAAAATGATGGCGGAGGTGCAGGCGTAACACCACCGTGATGCTCCAAGAGTCCGCGACGCAGTACACATCCATGTAACTGCTGCATGCACGGCCCACGAGGTCATGTGCCTCATCAAACGTTGAGGCGCCTCACACAGTACATGACGCACAAAACAGCAGATGGGACAGAAACACAATTGACTCACTACTTTCTCCGTGCCAGGTGCACTTCAGCAGCACCGATTTGCTGCACTTAAGGGGCCTCCTGTACGAACAGTCTAAACAGTGGAGGGGCATTTGATGTGTGCCAGACAGGCCACGCTTCTAGCGACAGATCGTGCCACACTGCCAGCAGCCCCAGCGGCCAGAGCCAGCAGCATCAGTAACCCGAAGGAATAGGGAACGCACCTCGGGACATTTTCGCGACTGACAGACCAACTGAGCGGCTACATTCATTCACCCACGTGGCCAACACAGCCACACAAAGGAAAGTGTTACTAATGCACGAAATATAGCAACCAAAAATCATCTACACATACGTCAGCCTCCCAGTAGCAAGGGACAAAAGTCGTTTCAAAAAGCATCATTGCATCGGGGCCCTCGACTTGCGAGAATGCCGGAACACGTGTCGTATTAATAGGTAGTGCAGGAGTGATGTGAGCAAAGTCGTGCACGTCGCTTTAAGAGTGCATGGTAGATAAATAAATGCTGGAAACATCAATTGAGTTTAACGCTTCAAGAAACCTACAGTCATAGGTTAATGCTTTTAGTGTTGAATTATGTACCACACACTCTTAACCAGACTTGTTTTCCTTTAATTCTAATCACTGCGATACAAAGCTGCAGGCAGAAATTAAAATGTGAGTTAATTTCACTACACATCTCTGAACCACAGAGTGCGGTCCAGAGTGACAACTTGAGCAACCTAAATTCAGCTTATTGCACACCAAGTGCTTTCGTTAAAAATCTTTATCAGTGTTAATGTTATGCACACAAAGTGTCTTATGTGCAATTCCTCAGTAATTCATGCCAGCTCGTACTGAGAGAGACAGATTTACAAGACAACTGGAGCGGAAGGCAACATTTACTAATTTCCTTCTGTGTTTGTGTTTTCATGTTTTCAGCAACTGCAAGTATGTTAATGTTATGAAGGGTTGACATCTGTTTTATGTAATTTTCCAAGTGTTTATACGTATTGCTTTTTCCTCTCTTTTGCATAAAGTGGTCGCGAGAGGCCATTTTGGGCCGCAGCGCCGCTAGCTAGCGAGGGTGACCGCCATCACGAATCAGTCTTGTTCCTGGCGTGAGAGGGTGAGCCACGTCCTTCAACATCTTTGTACTAGATCACTTTAGTTTCAATAGTAATTTTTGCTTTCACGGAACCGTTAACGTATTTGTCATTTATCCAGGAGCAGCGCCACCCCGATTCCTGCATGGTACAGCTTCATCCATATTCGGGCTTAGTGTGTGTGGAGTCCGCTTGAACGTACACGAGTAGAAACATGTTTGTAAGTCAATATCATAATAAACCGCAGTGAACTTGGATTCCGCTAGTGACCCATTGGATATGGCCACTTCTTTGTCCTTCAGGAGCTAGACCCCTCAACCAATCTTCAAGAGGTTTAACACACCATCAATTTTGACGTGGAGGATCCAGAGAGGACATTGCCACATGGGCAGTAGATCTGCGCTCTCCACCAGTACGAGCAGTTGGCCCATTCAGGTGTTAGGGTTTTCCCGCCAAAACTCACATGGTAACATGGTACGACACCTCACCTCTCTGCCCTCACCCAGAACATGTCAAATATATAACAATGTTTTAACGGTTCGGTATAAATCATGTAACAAACATGCTAATGCATCGAGCTTTATAGCAAACGAGCGATTGTATGTGCAAAAACAGCTTATTCTCCCAGAATGTAATTTGTTCTGACGTCACTGGCCAAGCTGTCTATTAAAAGCTTAAGAATTATGACATGTAGTTAAGAATTGACTTTAATAAAAAAAATGTGTTTCTAGAAAACGTATCGATTCGCAATAGATGTTAACAGGACGTTTGTGATCGTTGTGTTCGCAGTGACTTAAGAAATGTGAAAATTAATCATAGCATTCGGGAAGTTAAATAAACATGGCGGACATTTAAATAAAGTATGTTGAATTAAATTGAATTTCTTGTTTGCAATTGGGCTACTGCCCAGAGGCAAGAAAACTCCCACCCCACCCTTCCTCAAATCCTTGGCAAAATCAATCTTTCCCTGAACCTTGCTCCAGTCCCCTTCGCTACATCCCTTAACTCATTCCACTACTTTATTGTTTTTGCCATCATGGTGTTTTTGTCATTCCAAACCCATGTGTATTTTCCATTAACGATCTCCTTTTTCCATGAAAATCTCACTCTGTACCTTGTTTCCCAGTTGGGCCCACCCTATACACAATTCACCCACTTGAACATTATTATCAGCCACTCCACTTTCCTCATTTCTTCCAGTGTGCCCCACCCCAGTGCTCTAACCATTACCGATGGTCTGTATTCTTTCTCTTTGTCTCCTCATGTCCTCCACTTATTTGTTACCAATCTAGCGGCCCTTCTCTGTAACTTCTCAATCTCTCCCACTTCCTCTCTTAGATATGGGTACTAGACCGCTGCTACATATTCCAAATTGAGCCCCACCATTATTGTGTACCTTTTTTCTTTCACCTTCTTGTCTGTGCCTTTTAAAACCCTTCCCAGCAGAGCTAGGGCTCTTCTCCATTTGTTTGTAATCCTCTTCACCTGCTCTCCCTAACCCATGTTAAATACATTGTCGTGTTATTTATTCTGCTTTACGGGATATTATCATTTCAAACAAAAAATTGTAGTTCAGCTTACTTTATTTTTAGTTTAACTGCTTAAACAAAAATCATGTTGATGTATAAATATCAACGGGGTAGATATATGTCGATTGTGAATCGAAAATACATTTTACCCTTATTTTACCTCTTTAGGGCCAAATTCAGAAAATATATTTAAATCGAGTTTTTAATATTTACATAATAATCAATCGAAAGCAAATAGCACTTAGATTTCTCGATTGGTTCAATAGACATGGAGGAATAATCGAAAACGCGTTTCAAGCAGTTCATCCCATTAATTAAATAATTTTGTAACGCATTGCAGTCATGTCATAGTCATTAGTATAAGTAACCAATTGAAATAAAATTCACGACGACAGCCAGTTGTGTTCCAGTGATATAGACGATTCATAAAAAAACATATTTTCCTCCTTTTTACTGCTTTGGGGTCGAATTTCAAAAAATCCTAAAACTACTTTTTAAATATTTATGTAAGCAACATTTTGAAGTAAAAAGTAACTCTGTATTCCGAAGGGTTCGACAGATATAGATAATTAATCGAAAACACATTTAGGTCTATTCACCCCCTTAATGGTTGAATTTCAAATAACCGTTAAATTGACTAATATGCTTTATTTATTCACCCATTGAAGTAAAAGTCACGACGATATTCTGTCTGCGCGCGTTTGTATGTACACACACATACGTATACATCTGTACAGGTGTCTCTGAATAACTTTTCATCTTGTCGTAAGTGGAATTTGTAAAAAAATATTTGTGTAATGTTTCTCAAATTACTCATGGCAATTAAATTGCAGGTAAAAATACGAAAATAATTTACCTTTTACACTAAACAATAAAATATTTCTTTTCTTTGCATAGTTACTTTCCTAAAAATTTTTTTTAGGTGAATTCAGTCTGCCAAGTTGTCAGCGTGGTGTGTAAATAAAACACTGTGCGTGGGGTTTTGAAGAATACAGCTGGTGTCTGTGTTTTGGAACGGCTGTTCTGGCAACATTGCTCCAGTGTTCAGTATTACGGGTGAAAAGAAAGCTTAGTTTCATGTGTCTGCCTGATTTCTCTATGTAGAAGTACGTGAAAAACTAGCGTGATGTTTTATGGAAAATAAATTAACAATGCCACCAAGCAATCATTGAGAACGTGACCAATTTTCGATTTCTAGTTATGTTAATCGTCAGGCATCCAGATAGCGCTATAATTGATGTAAACACCATCTCTATTGCTAAGTAATATGACATGTCGAGTATTGTCCTGTACTGTATTTAGCCCATATACTCTAACAGTTGTTCGTGGATATAGCCATGACAGTCTAAGCAGTAACTGAAAAACGTGACCAATAATGTCACAAAGCCCGATATTATCGTGTCCTAGTCCAACCTATATCCTTATAATTTATCTCTGTCTACGGACATGTACATTCGACGGTTCAAAGCTCAGCAGGAAAAATACATCAGAATATTATTGACAATTATTTTAATCTATCAGTGTCAATTTCCTGCGATCTGCAGTTTTTGAAAAATCCACATTCTTAACAGGAACAGTGGCGGATCGTGGGTTTTCCCAGGTGGGGCTGCAGATAATCGGAACTGTAAACTCTTGGTGAACGCGCCGTAGACCAACAACCATGAAATATTTGCCGGCTACTAGATATGTTGTGACCACTCAGTAGTAAGGGGCACCTGTACATCAGCGTGTCAGTGGCTGTAGAGTCAACCAGCGCACAACCCTGTACAGCTCTTGGTGACTTCAGCCCTACCTGGCCACAACCCACGAGCCGCCACTGAACAGAAACCAAGATATATTCACTGATTACCAATAGTTTTTTTCGCTGATGTTGAAGCTGCTCATCCGAATTCAGTAAACAACCACTGATAATCAGTGAAAATTCACAGATTCTGATTAAGATAATACCTTGGGAATTATAACGCAAATATAACGTTCACAAGTTTTATTGTAGTTGGACGGTTTTTCTTCCCTTGCTGGGTACAGAAAGTCGGGCGTTCCTGCACGAACTTCTACTCAGACAGTAAGGACGATGAAAGCTACTGCGGTTGTTCAATGGTATGGAGGTAGTCAATGAGAGAGGGGAAAAATGTCAGGAAACCTGAACGTCGGTTATTGAACTATGAACTGAAACTATAGTTAATACGTAATCTGTGATAACATCTCTCACGTTCACCTGCCTCCAAATACATTCCGTTGTTCGTCATGTTAAATCTTTAAAGGTGGCATATATATTACGTAAATTATCTCCAGGAAAAGTCTAAAGTCTTTGTAGGAAAAAATATCACTTCCCGAAACCAGCATTAATTGCAAAAGTTTTCAGTAAATGTTTTGCAATCACAGCACATTCCTTACGCAATATTTTGTGCCAGATAAAAGTTACAAACTTACAGGCACGTTGTCAGAAGTATTTCTCCATACACGTATAAACTATTAACATTTTCCCCCATAAAGTTGGCAAAAACTACTGTCTAGGTTATAACCCTTTTCTAGTTTTTCTATACAAAATGTAGAATTCCTGCAAATTCCAACCGAAGTTTATTAAGCTAGTTTCTCTAATTCCCAATAGAGCAGTTTCAGTACATTTAACATAGCAAAAAATATTCTTTCACATATACATCTGGGTTCACTAGAAATTAAAGTTGAAATTGCCAATATTTTGGCACCACAAACTACTATCGAACCATTGAAAACAAAGTAAAGGTAGAACAACGCGTAAATTTGTGCAAATTTCTTTGCTGTTATGGTGACAGTAATGACCACTTTGAGCCACAACCACGGTCGTAGAAGAACAGGTATGGACACTCGCATATCTACCAATGTATTTTGCTTGACCCCCTTGTTGTTTGGCTACAGTTCACCAAGTTACCGAGAATGTTATGCGTCTTTGGCGCTGCAGTCAGGGCGGTCGAGCTCAAACTCCTCCCACTTTTTTTCCGTTGTTAACATTATATAGTAAATAAAGATTGCTGAGGCCATGCTTTAGGATTGTGAGCGAAAGAAGTATTTCATAAATTGATAAAAAATAACTTTTGATATATTGTTTATCTTAGTGGGAGGGAAGTGGGAGGAGTTTGAGACCGACAGCCCTGATTGCAGCGCCGAAGACGTATAGCATTTTCGGTAGCTTGGTGAACTGCAGCCAAACGACAAGGGGGGCCAAGTTTCCAGGTGAGTGTCCAGACCTGTTCTTCTACGGCCACAACTAAGAAAGTTTCTCACACGCGATTATAAAATTGGTGGGGCAAAGACAAATTTTAAATTCTTATATTGCTCTCAATAAGTTTTTCCAACTCTTATATTTATTGCACATCTGTTAGACAAGGATTTAATATTATAAAATGTGTGTCTAACCTCTGGTAGACATTTGAAAAATAATTTCAGGAAATCTTCCAGAAATAGGCACTGCGGCTTTTGGCATATTAAAGTTAAATTCTAAATATTTCTTACTCGATGTTCTCTGCTGCAGTAGTCATACCGTTGAGTCCAGTGACTGGTGTTTGGTACATATCGTTTTTGACACTACCTCTAAGAACACATTTCTATCGGGTTACGTCAGGTGAGCCTGGAGGCCAAGGAATTGGACCGCCTCTGCCGACCCATCATCCTGGAAATGTGTTGTCTAGGTAAGAGCGTTCCTGCTGACCCGATGAGGTGTGGCACCTTTTTATCGCAGAATGTTTGGCTGAAAGTGATAGATTTCTGGTATTGCATATGGTTACAGCATGCACAGGTAGTTGTTAGTGTTGACACATTACTCTTGGAAATATAAGGGTCTATTAACGCGGTTGAAATCGCTCCAAGCGAATACTGGGATGGTTCATTAACATAAGGCCGTTGGTCGGTGGGTTTTCTCGATGATCTCCCGTTTCCCCCGCCCCTCATTCCGCCTCTGTTCCCTTACTCCCTTTATGCCGTCCCTCATCTGCGCTAAAGACATAGACATTAATTGCTAACCAAAATCTCTCTATCTTCCTCAACATAGCTGTGGACGACTTATTTTCTAGTTTCTGTCTTTGTGTAAAGTTGTGTGAAACGTCTAATGATCTTGCTGTCGACGAGACGTAAATACCTATATTATACACGTTTATATATACATACACACACAAACACACACACACACACACACACACATATATATATATATATATATATATATATATATATATATATATATATATATATATATATATATATATAGTACGGTCATGCAATACACCACATCACACATTAACTCGGGTCCTATCGTGTACGTGTTCCCTTAAAACATGTAGGTTTTTGGAACAATAAATTTGCAAATAATGCCTGTGGACTTTAACCGTTACGTGAAATGTTCTCTCGTCTGTGGAAATTAATATTTGACAAATAACTGACAACGGTCAATGCATTCTGTCTTCAATGTAGTCGCTAGACGTAAACTGTTGTGCTAACTGAACTTTGTATGCACGTTTACCTCTACCTCTTACACAGCACTCTTTTAATGCAAGTGTGTGGAATAGCCCGTTTTTAAGCTATATGCGTGTGTATGTTGTAGAGCTCCGTGCAATCTTATCTCTGATTTTTGTCGACACGTTCATCGCTAACGCCCAGTCGACAACCACTTTTGTGATCATGGACATTACCGTATCTAGGAAACGCTGCTAACCATATTTTGTGCATAGTCACTAGGATATTTCTTATTCAACAAAATTAAAAAAGAATTAAGTTAAAATAAATAAACTTCCCAATAACTGGTACGCTCTTATAGTTAAGACGCCACATTGACAATTTCGCAAACAACCAAATAAAATTTTATAATGGCTGTTAATGCGACAGTTGCTATTTGATAAGCATCTGAAAGAAAAAAAAAAGTTTATATTGAAAACCCAAAAATAGCGTGCATGTATCTCTTATTAGTTTTCAAAACCGCCAACAGACTTTAGAAACATGCATACAAAAACGTTACATTTGCAAAATACTTTCGACAACTCGAACACCTTTGATATTTGTATTTTAGTTAACTAATGTAATTTTTTTTTAATGCCAAGTGGCTGGTCAAAGGCGACTTATAACTGGAATAACATGAATTTACTGCCATAGAACGGCAGATATCTCTGTGATTTACTTAGGTTTTGAACCCCTATCTCACGAACCGCAAATACCACTTAAATGACCAAGACCGGTGGGTAAAAACAGAATGAATTGTGTGCTCAGTAATCAATCACTAAGCGAATCCTCTACAGCGATATAGCACTGTGAGTTCTACTCAGGATATTGTGCATTACGGCGCTATTGTCATTTGTTTTTCCATGATTTAATTAATCCCTTTTATGTCTGACTGTTTGTCTTTTTGATACAAATTTCTCAGCCCATTTGAACCTAACTTACCAAACGAGCTAAAGATGTTGAAACTTAAAATAAGGCTTATATCGATAGGCTATGACAATGCAATTTATGAGGAAAAAATTGGGAGATAATAATTTTAATATACCACGTTGAACTAACTTTCCGTTGAGCTAGAGACTCAAAATTTAAGACATAGCATAGTAATGTATCACAATTAAATATTAGCGCATTTTCTTTTCTGCATGTTCGACAAATCTGGCTTGTTTGAAATCGATTACAAAATGTAACATACAAGATTGAGAAAAAGAAAATAACTATTTTAATACAAATATTTAATATACTACGTTTTATAAACGGACTAAAAGGTATAAAATTATTTCTCGCATAAAAATACTTATGATATTTAAAGCGGGAAATGTGGGGTGCGAGCAATAGATTATAGTAACGAGTTTAGAGATCAGCTCTAATTGAGTAAAGTTACACAACAGTTCAGTGTAACTAGGTGATATATTCATACATTTAATTAGCGTTGCACTTTGGTAGAGTTAGCATTCCGTAGTAATTGGTAAGGTACCAAATGTAACACAAGAAAGTGTCAGTTACTGGACGGCACTCGGAATCCCTAAGGACGCGATATGTTCAAGGCCTCGACTGACGGTCTTATCCCCTTTATTAACACAGAAGATTATACTTTTCTAATTACGTATCGCATGAAGAACAATAAAAATGAGTTTTACGTGGTAACACTTTACGACTAGTGACTTACGTATATTATACAATGTGCAATGTACCTACTTGTTTCTTATTGTTTATTATGTAAAGAATAATTATAATATATTTGGTACCTTACAATATTAAAAATACCCATGCTTAATGACGTATGTGTTTGTTTTTACTCTGCAGTTTATTTCTGAATATGAAACTACTTCGGTGTCTGCTGTCTTTACATTTTTAATTAAAGTTTCCAATTATACAGTATGCACGCTTTTTTTTTTTTTTTTTTTTTTTTTTTTTTTTTTTTTTTTTTTTTTTTTTTTTTTTTTTTTTTTTTTTTTTTTTTTTTTTTTTTTTTTTTTTTTTTTTTTTTTTTTTTTTTTTTTTTTTTTTTTTTTTTTTTTTTTTTTTTTTTTTTTTTTTTTTTTTTTTTTTTTTTTT
>PNEQ01077423.1:0-41961 GCA_003012365.1 Medauroidea extradentata | reverse complement strand
AACCTGTCACGTGGCCTCCTCGCTCCCCTGATCTATCACCCCTGGATTTCTACCTGAGGGGACACATGAAGAGCCTTGTCTACGAGACGCCAGTGGACACGGCCGAGGAGCTCGTCGCACGCATCGTTGCAGCAGTCGAAGTGATACGGACGAATGGC
Source organism: Medauroidea extradentata (assembly GCA_003012365.1). Classification (NCBI taxonomy): domain Eukaryota; kingdom Metazoa; phylum Arthropoda; class Insecta; order Phasmatodea; family Phasmatidae; genus Medauroidea; species Medauroidea extradentata. The sequence goes on along the minus strand of PNEQ01077423.1, from coordinate 41,803 downwards.
AACCTGTTCCAGCGTGTGCGACTGTCCTTGTTGCATCGTTGCAATGCATGTATTACTGAAGGTGGCCGAACATTCGAGCGCTTTTGTGATATTCATGTAAACATGTATCACTTATGCGGCTGTGAACGTTTTAATTACAGTAAAGTATTTGCTACACTTATTTTCAGTACCGTATCATTCGGTGTATTGTGTGTTGCCTAAGTGTCAGCCCACTAAATCTACGTACTGTATTTTGGCCATTTTCTCGGACATGCTTCACTTTACAGTGTAACAACAACACGACCTTTTTTGTTCATCGGGGTCTCTTGATACAAATTATAGCGTTGCATGTCCATAAAATCTGATGGCACCAACGTCTAAGCCGGAAAGGGGGTGACCACCCCATTATTTTTATGACGGTGTAAGTTATTCGAAACATATTTTTCACGGACTGTCGATAAGTGTTTGCAGAACACAGTATCTGGCGAATTATGATTTAATGTTATGTTGTTTACGATTTTGTACCAATAAACTAGTTTGAAATTCGTTTTTCGAGGGCGTATTGCTCCCTTACGAAGTGTGCTAAGCTAAAAGTCGTCTTACGTAACTGTACTTCATTTTCGACAAGGAATCACCACACGAAGTTTGTAACATACTTTCATTTACATCCTGTTTAAAGGTGTACTCAACTTTGCTACGGGCTTTCCAACAATAAAATTATATGGCCAGTGCTTAAAGTCCCATAATAGAAATGGATCGTGGATCGGCGAGAATCTTGAACGCTTGGCTCGTGCCGTTTGGCATTTGATGCGTTCTTCATGGTCGCCCCTATAGCTTCGTCAGTTCTGAACCTCTAACGCGCAAGTAAGCGGCATACCACGCTCCTGAAATGCGTTGCAAATATTCCACATATGCCCATTGGCTCAATCTACGTAAACGAGACGGAAAGGTATTTCAAAACACCGCGTCAATTATAAAAATTATTTCGCAACCCCTCAAAATGGCTAAAAACAACTTTATTAATTCGTTACATTCGAAGAAAAAAACTACTTAGAGGATTCGTGTGAAACTATTCTAGAAACATGCAATGGACTTTGCTTAAAACGTTTTGCCAATAAAAACATGGGGTCACCACTAAAATTGTCAATCAGGCGAGTGGTTTACGATACCACTGCACGTCGTTTCAATGTCTTGCGCTAGAGGTGATACTACACAAGATGAGTCGGTCAACATCGCCCTTGATGCCATGCCTCACTCACACAAACACACGGTCTATAGACGGTGCCTTAGCACGTTTTTACTTAGTTGAATGCATGATTTCACCGCATACTTTATAGGAACCAGAGAGTATTGGCGCATCTTCCTTTGTTTACATAGCGAATTTGTAGTGCTCTGGCGCAGTTACATCGTACGTCGTCTTTTATATTCACTTAAATGTAAAGTATTTTACCGAGCAGAAAAGCCGTAAGCAAATAAATTTTACTCTTAGATGCTGTAACAATGACTAACATTACGATTCTTAGCATAAAATAAAGAGAATATACGATGCCAAAATTTGGAGTAATTCAATATTTCTGTTTTGCTTTATCTGAGTATAAACATGTCTGTCGTAGTATAGTGATGTCTTCATGTGTCTGTAGTAATACTTACATGCATTTCAGTACTAATGTGCACGTAGTTGAACATATACTAGAATTATGGTCGCAATTTTTAAGCTTATGAAATCCAATATAATAGAACAGATGGAGTTTCCTATAATGTTCACATAAATTAATACTTTTTCGTTATTGAAAATAAATCAATTTACAAAAATAAAAGTATATCCTTTGAATATGTTCGTGAAAGTTATAAGAAAATTTTTTTAAGACCAAAACTTCCGTAAATGCACGGATATATATATGTGTTCTTTGTTTAATCGTTTTACGGACACTTAAGCGTTACTTGCAAAATATTATGAGTGTACAATTTTTACTTTCTATTAAACATATTCTTATACCTCCGTGTGCGCGAATTTTATGTTAACAGTGATTTCACTGTGTTCCAAGTTGTTAGAGAATCTGTTCAAGCATATTCAGGGACGATAAGTTACTTAGAAAACGTAATGTCCATTGTTTTAGGAATATTCATCGATAACATTTAACCTTTACTACCGGTGTTTCCCGGGGTTATTTTTCTAACAATGCACACAGCGTTGTCAAATTAATGTATGGATTAATTTCTGTATAAATAATATACTTAGTTAATCTTTGTTTAAAGTTGGTGTTTCTTGAGTATCTAAACCAATCTGCTTAGTTAAATCTACCGATGGTCTGCTTCAGAAGTGTCACTTATGTGACGCTACAGTAAGCTATTGTTCTCGTCGAACCAACAAGGCGTCTACTTCCTTAGAATAGTTCCCGTGGTGAAGGTAACGGTACTATGTAATCACTTCAGAAGTGTTCCACTAACTTCAAACAAACTTTGCTATTGGCTCCACGGAGAGGGAGGTATTTACAGTAGACGTTTGACTCAAGTTGCTGGACTGTACTGACGTACTGTAATGTCGCCAAGCTCTCCCGGCTTAAATAAACAATCGTGTAATTACCTGTCCAAGACAGTCCCTGTCTCGAGGGTCGAATGCTGGACTTGCAAGTTCTTGGTGCGGACTGTTTTGTTCAACGAACCTAACAGTTTCGGAACACACTCTTTCGCAGAACCGACTCCTCTTTCTCTAGTAACTTAACGAAATACAAATATCTTGCCTGCGATTACAAAATACTGGCAATCTCAGCAAGCCAAAGCAAACAAATGGCGAGATAATTTTATCACCCTGAAGGCTGAGGCCATGGTGTATTATTTACACAGTTTTTTTTAATATTATTTTTTAAATTATGAACGAGAGCGTACAGCTTCTATCAAGTTTTTAAGGACACGATTATTTTTAACTAACAAAACGTTTAGGCATGTAATTAATCCTACGGGACTTGATTATTAATGATACGTGGATAACTGTTTTAGGCTATGTTCAGAGTTTGATTTTTAAAAAAAAATTGAAAATAGGGCAGTTTGTTTAAGAGTTATCTTTTTTTTTTTTTTTTGTTTTTTAAATAACATCAAATTTTTTACACTTTGATGTATTTCCGGAGATGTAAAAAAATAAAACAATGGATGATACTTATCCTAATTTTTGGGCATAAACATAAAACCACGACGAATAATTATAACCAAAGAATAACTATCTAGTTTTATTCTACAAAAATAATGTGACATTTTGCACTTTAAAAATAATTATAAAAGAGGTCACAAAACTGGGCAATGACTTATACAGTCGCAACGAGCGAGATACCGAAGCCGAAGTGGTTTCACGTTGCATGTACTGTGCATAGTATACAGTATAAGTCATTACCAAAGATTGTCCTCCTGCCCAGTTTTGTGACATCTTTTACTATTATCTTTAAAGTGATAAATGTCCATTATTTTTGTAGAGTTGTTCTATAGTTATAATTATTCCTTAGGGTTTTATATTTCTGCCTAAAAATTAGGATAAAAATCATCCATTGCTTTATTTTTTACACCTCCAGAAATGCATTAAAGTGTAAAAGTTTATGTTATTTCAAAAACTAAAAAAATTATAACTTCTAAACAAACTGTCCTATTTTCAACTTTTTTTTTTTACAAATTTAACTCTGAACATAGCCTGAAAGAGTTATCCATGTGTCATTAACAATCAGGTCCCGTAGGATTAAATACAAGGCCAAAATGTTTTGTTAGTTAAATATAACGGTGTCCTTAAACTTTTGGTAGAAGCTGTACATCGTAAAAGTGTCTCACGGATTGGTTGAAAAATGTTTTTACTATGCAGCCATTTTTTGAAGGGAATAAATTGTATAATATTGGCCTATTATCAATTGTGATAAGATTTCCTGAAATCGATAACTAGCCAGAACTATATTTACATATTTTTTGGTTTGAATAAAATACGACTGCATAGAAAAATTTATTTTCAAAAGTGTACGTAACGGCTTTATGCTATTTGCTCCCGTTTATAATTTCAAGATAATATTCGAAAAACGGTGTAAGACCTGTGGTATAAATTACCTTACAATTTGTGAGTTTACAAAGATACGTCCATATTGTTTTACAGTAACAGACTTACTAAAAATTAAGGTCAGGGTTGGAACGTTATCTGGCGGACTAGTTTGAAATGTGTAAAGAATACTATTATTATCCACTTACGTTTTTTTACATAATTTTTACTTACAACATTTACTAAGTATTTCAATTAAATGAATTTTCCCTCCTTAGCTTTAATGAGAAATTACAATATTTAGTAGCAGACCTATTATTACTAAAAAATCCACATCTTAAAATTATTTGCTGTTCACAAACCCAAAATGCGGCATTCTTTTTTCACTGGCATCTTATATGCAGATCAATTATAATTATAAGCGTGATGATATGTAACTATGATTAACTATAGAGACAGGAAAAATTCACGGGTTCACTAACCTGTAAACTAGCCTCCAAGAATATATGTGTTCTCAAGCAACCAACACTTGTTCATTACAGTGGTATTGGGCACGTTAACGTATATTATTGTTATTGGTTAGAGACTTAAAAGAATGACAAATTAATCCAGGGCCAAATTTTGAAAGTGATACGAACTTATGGTTGCTAGGATTATATCCTTGTGCGTAAAAGAAAACGCGAATTTTTCAGGTCTCTAACTATAATGGACGAGAACTCAGTACGTTTTTTTTTTTTTTTTACTTTATGAATGTTGAAACACCAGTCCTATATGACACAATAAGAAAAGTGCTTGGCGAACATGTATGATGATTAGTTAAACACTTGGTGAAGGCAGGTAACAAAAATCCTACATGGTGGACTTCATTGGTAGAGGTACGAGTATTTCGCGTATTAATCTGATAGCAGTCTAGACTTCTCAATCCTATACACACATTGGCCAAAGTTGAATATCCGTTGGCTCTTGAACGTACAAGTCGGTAGCCCCACGAATTATTTTATTATTTACTATACTGACTTGCAACCTCCAAAGATGTGTGACAACAGCTGTCGTATAATCACGGAAGTTACATTGATATACAGGTTATTGGCGTTCAACCTGACTTACAATCAATACGCGAAATACACATTGGTTACAAAATAAAGTGACAAAAATATTTTTAACACTACAAAAACATAAGATTTCATAAGTCAATTAATAATTATTATTCACCTAACGCTATTAGATTTTGCAATTAAATTTGTTATTAAATCCATAGCTTACCAGAATCGCAAGTAGTTACTTTCATGTCACACCTTTGTTGAATAACTGCAGAAGATAGCAATGGTGAATATAAATACTCGGCTGGAAATAAAGTGCAAAATCTTTGTTGAACAAATCGAATAATACAATTGGTCTTTAAGAAAGGTCCTCAGATGACACGAATATTCTAAACGAATTATTCGCCTAACCTTAGGCGTAAAGAGTCAACTTAATGTCGTACAGTTGCTAACCGCATCACCGACCTCAAATTCATTTCATATAAATATATGGAACCCCCTGGAGCGAAGTTATGCCTGAGATAAACTCTCCTAACTTTCTGACTCGAAACTGAGTTTGATAGTAACGTACTCACACTGTCAACGTGATAACTTGTACTACGTTAGACAAAAGAATGCGTTTCACGACGTTACGTAGAGGCAGTTCACGGTAAAATGAAGCCTTCTCAAAAGAAATAATAACCATTAGGTTAGTATTTTATAAAGACGTGAAGTGTAATTACTGAGGTTATTCGTCAAACTGCAACATTCATACTGACAACAGGTGGAACAACACATGTGTTAATAATAAAAATTATCTTTATTCAACAGAAAAAATTTGTTCACCTCACCGTGAACAGCCTACAGAAAAATATTATAATGTTTTTAGAATTTATATATGTAACCAAAGTAAGTATTACAACAGAATATAAAAACATGGGCTACATTCAATTATGCTTATATTTTCTGGTTCTTACAGGCAGAGCAGACGAGCTTCTTATGGAGTACTGCGAGTATACAGAAAGAACAAGTCTAGGGGCAGAATTGATATCGATAGTATAAGAAACACTTGAAATATATTATACTTACATACATGCTTAAGTAGGATTTTCAATTGTTTACGCCAAAACAAACAAGTACTGCTTATAGTGACATCAAGTAATGCTTCATGGAGTATTACGTCAAATAAGTACTGCAGTTATCGTGGAACGGAAATGTACTATTTTGTAACCGATTTTATCAGAAATAAAGTTGTGTTTGAGAGGCGACGAGTGTGACCAGAAACGTTTTCCCAGGTTGTGTTTTTATTCACAGAATCGTAATACCCCAAAATAGCAGTAAAAAATTCCAGAGGTGAAGTTGTAGCCGTTTGCGAGGGAAAGAAAAGTATTCAGGATAAAAGGTTTTCCCCATGTTTCCAAAATGGAAAAAAAATCTATACGCAATTTTACTTAGAGCCAGAGCAGTGACTCTATGCCCGGAACCCCATTTTAATACCAAATACATTTCGTAAAAATGTTCACTGAAATGCTGTTACTTAAAAGAGCCAGACGGATTCAAATAAATGTAGGCCTGTCCAAAAACTGTCTGGAAGTACCATTTAGTCACGTGTGACTTGAGAAATAATAATGTCAATGTACAAACTTATGTTAGCAAAGATAATATTGCCCTGCAGCAGCTGATGGTCTCATAAATGTGGTTGTTGACGTGCGTATGTGTTCATTAAACAAGCGCATGCTAATTGAAACAAGGATACTTCTGTAGATGAGTTCTACTTTAATTAGTACGACTATACAAATATACGCACACATTAATTCTGAACGGGCGAGTAGTAAAGTCCGAGCAGAACTTACATATTACCTAGCGTCAGCAACTATCAAAATGCCAAATATTTTGATAACAATTTATGTAATTAAATTATCATGTTGAAATAAATACGAGAGGTCTAGTGTGAACGGGAACACACAGTCTGTTACAAACTATACCTGCACAAAAATGTGTCTAACTACTTCTTTAACATTTTCAGCTAGGAAATTATTACGAATTTTAGTTCGTACAACTGCATCTTTTTCAAGATGGGCCATAATCTGTAACTACGTCATTTTGTAGCACTCAAGCGACAGCGGTCTTTGTGAGCATCAGAGTCCAAAACGATCATTTCATAGAAGAAAACTCTCAAAACGAGTCACATGACTTCTCAATTACAATTAACTTTCTAACTGGAGACAATGCAAGTTAAATTTTATTAGCACAAAGATTAATAAAACGTTTCTTCCACGAATATCCTAGAACATTAAAACATAACGCACTTCCAGTGAAATACCAACGTAACTCAGAATATTTCATTTTGAGATAAATTAAGTTTTACATACATACTTTTGATTTTTGGATGTATACAGTGCAGTATAAATACAGCACTATATATGTTGGTATTGCACTGAAACATAACTTCTGTTGATTATTCTCATACAGCATAAATAGAAAAAATGTTAGTCTTGCACTAATCATTAATTGTTACTTGGCAAATATCCTAAGTAAAAACTTGTTTTTATGTTTGGAACGCTTTTCTTGGTAATGTTAGCGTTGCACTAGGTAGATAAAACCATCCTCTCTTTCACCACCTACATAACTCGAAAATTTGGATTTTTTAATTATCTCGGTATTGTGTTGGGGGTACGATAAAAATACTAACATACCTTTTGTAATAGTATGTTAATATTTTAGTTGTATTTTCATCAGTCGGCGCGCTGTCTTCTTTCATCAGTTTCCCGTTAAACTGGCGCTTATCGGGGCACCAAATAGATCTTGTGACTTGAAACAATTTAACACATATCATGACGTTCTCTCACAGAGCGAGGTGCGCTAATTGCTTTGTAGTTACGGTTAAGTAAAACGACTCTTACATATTTCTAGCTTTACTATTCATAATGAAACCTCTGCCGGAGTTTGTGGGTATTTTTATTTTTTGCGAATATACTGCATATTTCAAGGCGTATGACGTCATTATAGATTTTTCTATCACAAGTAGAAGGGGGGGGGATTAGGAAGTAAAATTGCAAGTGCTAGAGCTACCTATTGTAGTATATTAGTACGGGCAAAACTTGTTCCTCCTACATCAGATCAAAGTACTATTTAGTACTGAAGCACGGAGCAAACGAAATGTATTGTTACATTATTTTTGTTTTCTCTTCCGAAAATGTTGAAGTGTAGAAGGTTGAGACAGAATGTAGTGTGGTACTACTACAAGGATGAGGAAGGGTCAGGATAACTTCAGAGGAGCTTGTCAGTACAAGGAGCACACGCCTGCTTGGCCACATGTAAAGGGCACAAACAGCTCAGAGAAAATTAGCCGCGATAGCATAAGCGTGACCACGAACCCACCCAGCTTCTGCGAGGTCCCGCGTTCTTGCGGTCAACCAATAATCTTAGTCCTATGAAGCAGAAAACGTCACGTAACTTAACTTGGTTGATTCAAAATTGAAACGCGTATAATATTTAATTGTATCTGGAATCACTGTAAGCAGTTGTCTAGAATAACACTTATTTCCTAAACACAAATTGCTAATAATAAACCACAAACTCTTTAGAGAGTTGAACGGAAAAATTCTATGATTTCTGAGGCCTAGCAAACATATATAACGTTTAAAATGGAGTGAAAATCATGACGATATTCCGTTGGTGTTTGTACTGTACAGATTACAAAAAACATACATTTGCTATTTTCATCCCCTTAGAGATGGAGTTCTCAAAAATCTTAAAATTTCGTGATGTGTATTTGTGTAAATGTTTCCATGGATTGAAAATCAAGACGATAGTCAGTTTGTCTCGAGCTATATCGACAATTCATCGAAAAAAACACCCCCTTAGGTATTGTTTTCTTATAGGGATTGCCTACGCCTTGAGGGGAACGAACAGGGGAGCCAACCATCGAAATGTTACCTTTCTAGTTCATACGGTTTGGACTGTGCTTTGATATATGTCAGTCGGTATTTGGTTTTACATAGAGGTTGATGCCCTATTGCAGCCACTTCAGCGTCAACATAAACGTCAGTACCGAGCGCGGTGGCACAGCGGTAACACATTGGATTCGTATCTGAGAGGATCCGGGTTCGATCCCTCTCTCTGGCTATTATAATTTCTGTTTTTCAAGGTTTCCTGAAATCTCTCCATGTGAACTCTGTAAAGGTTTGCCAACATGATCGCTATTTCTTTAATAACAAACGAAATATAATATTAACATATCATTGGAATAATAATAATAATAATAATAATAATTTGACAGCTTAAAGGACGTACAACCACAAACTTGCCATATTTCATTTTTGCTGGTACTGCAACATATAATTTTCTTTCGCTTTCCTGTGAAACAGGATAAGCTGAACATGTCTGGTTTTGAAAGTTTTCCTCTCAATTTACATTTGAATCTTAGCTAACTGACCGAGCCAGACGGAGCTTTTACGTGGCCTACGCATGTTCTACAATACACTCATTTGTAAGGAAATGGACACGGATAACCTAAACGGAACGACGAAATGAGTATTGACGATTTAAGTAAACTTAGCTTACTTGCATTTTTAAGTCATAGAAGCACAGAAACGATTAGGAAGACAATTTCACGTTTACAAAATACCTCAATCCCCTTACGCACAGAAATATGGTTGAGATTATAGACAAGCTACGATTTGCATAGATACAAGAAACACATTCTAAAAATTCAATTAAGGACTTAATGCAATGCATCTCTGTGAACAGAAAAGGTATGAAAACAAAGATATTAAAGCAAGTGAAAATTTATTACTAGTGGATTTCCCTTCCCCAAGTCGTTCCCAGACGAGTCGTGTTAGATCATGTGAAATATGTTTTCGTACCAAATGTAAACCGTTTTTTCTTAAATAAAAAATTAACGATAAGAACACTTTCGAAACTGAAATTTATTATTCGTCTTATTAAATTTTCGTTAAATAAATTCCGATAACCACAGAAAGGACCTATCCCCATACACAGTAGTTACAATGATTACATAATGATTATTACGTGATGGAACACGCCAGACCAACATCAGGAAGAGCTGTTTCCCTGATAATTCGTATTTTGTGATGTGTTATGCTGATGAACTGCAGTGATCGATGTGCTGTTACGCTTGATTTAAACAACATGCGTACAAGAACACTAACATTCAACGTGTGGCTTGCGACCTGTTCGGAATCAACCGCTTCTCACAGAAAAATGGAAAACTCATTCCCGGGCTGGAAGAAAAAAAATACTAATTAACTCTCTTTAGCACTGTTGCTTTGATGACGTAAAAAAGTGAACTATTAAACACGTATAATGTTAAGTTAAAACGTAATAAGAACAACGCTCCTAATAATCTGTTACAACTTGTATTTTGAATTTATTATTAGCGAGCAATGATGGTAAATAATGTGGAGAGTTCCACGCCCGATTTAAGACATAATCTTTATTTGCTCTAACTGTATTAGGGTTATTATGTCGTGAAGGGCTTAATTTTAATTGAAATTACATTGTATTATTAATTTACTACATTCATTAACACTTCGTGTCACATATACAGGATGTTCCTGAACTACTAGTACAGACGCAGTAAGGTGATTCCTTGTGAAAAATAATGTAGAAAATATATAGGACACTTAGTAGCTCGGTTTACTATGTCTTTGAATATCGAGTTTTAAAACTGTATGTTGTTAAAAATCGGAAAAATAATTACGTAAAACTACAATACACTAAACATTGGTTTATGTTATCAAGACCTTCGAACCCACATTATATGCCGGTTGATACCTTCAACCGTTACAAAATAACAGGGGTTGCCACCCTCTACTTGGATTCAAATTTTGTACTGTCGGGATATTGGAACATTTAAAGATGATTTGTTTAGTAATGTGTGTTTTGTAACAAAAATAGTCCTCTTAGCGAATCATGGAATGAGAGTACACATACGAAGTAATAGCAGCTATGCACATCATGTTTGGTGCCGCTCGAGGTAACGCAAGAGGAGCTCGGCGTCTGTATGCACAGACATTTCCAAACAGACGCTGTCCAGGCTATTGGATGTTCTCGTCTGTAGACAGACGGTCATGCGAGACTGGAACATTTACGGCGAGTAGAGACCTGAAAAATTCGCGTTTTCTTTTAGGCGCAAGCTAGAATTCCAGCAACTACAAGTCTATATTACGTTCACAATTGGCCGTTGACTTATTCGACACTTCCTGGAAGTTTATGAGCCAATAGTAAAAATGTAACAGAATACAGGAGCATTTCACTGTGTCAGCGAGCAGCTAATGAACAGCTGCTGTCTGCACGATTTCACATATATTCTTGGAGACTAGCCTACAGGCCAGTGAACCGGCGAATTTTTCCTGTCTCTAGCGAATAGGTATGACACCGACGTGAGACGCAACACAAGAACAGCCAGGTTTGAAGAGGAAGTGTGGGAACGCGTCGCCGATTCGCCATCACGCAGTACACGTGGAATCACTCGCACAATGCATGCAAGCCACCAAAGTGTGTTGAGGGTTCTGCATGAACAACAGCTACACACTTTTCATTACGAAAAATTGCAAGCATTACAACCAGCTGATTTTCACCCACGAGTCAATTTCGCTTGCTGGTATCCGCATCAATGCGTGGACGAATCTTGCTTTCCTCGAAAAATGTTATGGACCAACGAGGCTTCTTTTATGCATAACGGCGTTCTCAACAGTCTAAACGGTCACATGTGGGACGAAATCACCCCAGATGCAATAGTTGAACACCGTCATCCAGTGACATTAGCTGTTAACGTCTGGGCCGGCATTGTCGGCGACAACCTCGTTGGACCGTACTTTTTGCCGGCACGTTTGACTGGCCACATTCATCGACAGTTTTTAGGTGTTCTGTTGGAGGACGTGGATTTACAATCACGCCTAGTTAAGTGGTACCAGCACGACGGAACCACTGAATATTTCAGATTGGAAGCTTGTGACCATCTTACCGCCACATTTGGTGAGTGATGGATAGGCAGAGGCAGACCTGTGAAGTGGCCACCACGTTCCCCAGACCTGACACCATGTGATTTCTTTATGTGGGGTCATCTCAAGATATTGGTATACAAGACTACGATCAATACAGTATCTGAACGTCTCCCCGGATTACTGATGCCAGTACTATCATTCGCTACACCCTATAAATGTTTGATTGCGTCAGACAATCGATTATTCATCGCTGCCAGTTGTGTATCGAAGTAGGTGGTCGCCACTTTGAACAGTTACTGTAGAACACACGTGGATTGTTTGCATGATATGTTCTTGTGCTGTTACGATCTACGGTTTTCCCTTTTGGATTACAACTATCAAAAGTACGGTACAAACATACTATTGTCCTATCGCATAATCTGCATTCACACACAGCAACTAAACCGTAGATGTATGGTCAGCCGTGCAACGCGGGTTGCGTACCTGGCAGGCAACAAAATGCACCATCACATGATATTCCTTTCAAACAGTTCGCATTAAGTTGTTCCACGAAGGTGACGTTTATTATTTATGTGTATTACATCTCTGAAAAGCAATACAAATATCCAAGCGTTACGCACATATTGGTAGGGACATACCACCCCTTTCTTTTAACGATGTAGGGAATGTTCGAACTCCACAGTAGTTGTGCAACAGCTTACGATAAACGTAAAGCAACATTATTCACAGAATATTTCGTTAATGCCCAGTAAGTTTTATAATTTCAGTTAAAACCTTCCAAAGCGTTTATTTTTAAGGGTAAATATCACCTTACGAGTTACTGTACGACATTGTTCATATGTAATGATTTCTACCCCATTTTTGATAGATACTTCACGTAATTTTTACCTGTTGAGAAGGTATCGTGAACTCATTGAAACGTGGATAATGTTGTTCGCGTTGATTGTTCACAATAACATGTGCAGTGAGCACATAAAAACACATGTACGCAGTATTGCCTTCGCTATCCTGGCACTTTATCGCTGCAGCCAAAGCTTCGCGTGCATTTTTAAAAAAATCCATCGTCCGGTTAGTTTTCTCAAGGCACTCCCATTTATCCCACCTCATTCAACCGCTGCTTAACCTCACCTCCCATTATCATAATCGCTTTTTAAGACTGTTCAGTTGCCAATTTTATTTTCTGGGTCTTAGAGGTTATTCATGGTTTTGTGACTACATATACGAGGAAACGATAAAATTAAGTAATTAACTGAAAAAAAAATGTCTGTACATTTTCAAAACGCAACTATTAACACTTATATGAAATTAAAATTAACAAGACGTTATCAGCGTAACTGATAAGCCTAGTAGTATATGTATAGAATTTTATGAAATTCCTGAAAAACGTTAAAAATATAAAAATGCCGCCGTTTTGAAATATGAACACAGGATGAACGTAATAAAGAACAGTACAGTCAGATTTGTATCTAGTATATGTGTGCCAAGTTTTACGAAATTCAAAAGTACGGTTCCTTTGATATCTACCTTGATCTAAAAATGTTAAAATGGCCACCATTATGAAAATATGGTCAGGGTGTAAACAAAATATATAAAAGTTAAGTCAGGTTACAAAGTACTATATGGGTACAAAGTTTGATGAAATTCGGTTTACTGGTCCAAAAGTTTTTTTGAAGGGGGACACACACAAATACACACATTCACACACAAACAATCAGACAGGAAGGTGATATAAGCCTACTATTTCCTTCGGAAAGTAGACTAAACATTAATTATTCACAATAGTTATACAAACTCACGCGTTTCTTAAAAGCCCCAGCAACTTCATGAAGAAATTTTTTTTTTTACTCGGACAATGCGTTCGCTTTCAATAAGTTTAATGTTTTGCTACTTCTTTTTTAATTTCATTTACAAAATTTTAATATAACCGTAAGCAACCCCCTTAGTGAATTTCTGCAAAACTTCGTTTTCGTGAACTGTTGTCTTTATATTTCACTGTGAAATTCATATCAACGTGGTTATACAGCACAATCAATTTTTAGCCTACTTTCCGAAGGAAAAAGCAGGCTTATGGGACCACTTTTCTGTCTGTTTCCTGTGTGTGTCAGTCTCTGTGTGTGTGTGTGTGTCCGTGCGTGTGTTTCCCTCTAAAAACTTTTGAACCAGTGGACCTAATTTTATCAAACTTTGTACACATATACTAACTTGTAATCTGACTTGATTTTTGTATATATTACGTTTGCGCCCTGTTCGCATTTTAAATATGGCGGCCATTTTAACATTTTTCGATCAAGCAAGGTATCAAAGGAATCGTACTTTTGAACTTCATCAAACTCGGTACACATATACTGCATACAAAGCTGACATGAATTTTGTGTGTATAGTTCATCCTTTGTGCATATTTTCAAAATTTCGGCCATTTTTATATTTCTTGCATAGTATAACGTACATTAGGATATATGTTTCAGAATTTCTCCAAACTTTATACAAATAATACTACATACAAAGCTGACTTCAATATTATGCATTTAGTTCGTCCTGTGTTTATACTTTCAAAATGGCGGCCATTTTTACATTTTTAAGGAGAGTATTACATATCTTAGGAAATATTTTTCAGATTCGCACCAAACTTAATACATATATATAACATATAAAGCTGATTTTACTGTTGTTTATTTCGTTCCTCCAATGTTCTTATTTTCAAAATGGCGACCGTTTAAGTGTTTTTAGCATAGAATTACATATCTTAGGAAACATTTTTCAAAATTTCCCCAAACTTGGTACACATATACTACACAGAAATCTGCCTTTACTTCTGTCTATTTCGTTCACCTTGTGTTCATATTACTAAAATTGCTGCTATTTTATAATTTGTAGCACAATATTCTATATCTTAAAAAAATATTTTTGGCAGAATTTCGCCAAACTTAGTACCGTAAGCCGAGGGTACTTTGACCTTGTGGGATAACTTTGCCCCACTCAAAATTTTGGTCTTTATGTTGTTTTGCAAAGAAAGTATTAAAAGTTAACAATATGTTCAAAAGAAATCATTTAAAAAACTAGGTTCCAATTATCTACTTATTTACCACAAGACCACAAAACTAACATTTTCAGTGGTCAAAGTAACCCTGAAAATGGACAAAGTAACCCCCGGTTTACGGTACATTTATACTTAGTATATAGCTAACTTGCCTTTTATGTATTTCATTTATCCTGTTTGCATATTTTCAAATGGCGGCCATTTTTATAGTTATAACAATATAACGATTCTTAGGAAATATTTTTCAGAACTTTACCTTACTTGGTGCACATATACTACATACGATGCTGAATTTACTGTTGTATATTTCGTTCATCCTTTTTCTTATTTTCACCATGACGGCCATTTTTATATTTTTAGCATAGTGTTACATATCTTAGGAAAAAATTTTCAGAATTTGACCAAACTTGATACACATATGCTACATATAAAGCTGACTTCACTGTTGTATATTTCGGTCATCCTGTATTCATATTTTCATCATGGCGGCCATTTATAATTTTTGCATACTATTACATGGCTTAGGAAACATTTTTCAGAATTTGACCAAACCTGATACACATGAACTACATTTAAAGCTGACTTGTATTTTGTGCATTTTGGTCTTCCTGTGTAAATATATTCGAAATTGCGGCCGTTTTTATATTTCTAGCATCGTATTCCATATCTCAGGATTTTTTTTTTAATTTTACCAATCTTGGTACACATATACTACATACAAAGATGAATTTACTTTTCTGTATTGCATAAATCCCGTGTTTATATTTTTCAAACTGTCGTAATTAACATTTCTTTTAGCATAGTATCTTATCTGTTTGGAAATATTTTCAGAATTTTACTAAACTGGGTCTACTGCATGTAAAATTGACTCGATTTTTACGTATTTCTTTCATTCAGTGTTCATAATTTCATGATTGTAGCCATTTTTATCATTAATGCATAATATGACTTATCTGATGAATTTTTTTCAGGAACGTTTTACTTGGTGCACATACTACATACAAAGCTGACTTGACTTTTGCTTATCTGGTTTGTCCTTTGGATTTTTGAAGACGTCGTCTATTTTTAATCTTTATGATTGAAAGACATCTCTGAAATTTTTTTCCCAATTTTATTAAACAGGGTACTCGTATATCACTTAGTAAGACGACTTATCTTTTGTATATCTCTTTTATCACGTGTCTTAATCAATGCTATCAGTTAATATTCCTATATATATATATATATATGTGTGTGTGTGTGTGTAAACGATTTTCACTTTCAGGGTAATTCGCACCCACTTGAACGAAAGTCGGCTCATAAGTTATGCTGGTAACTTCTTGTTAAATTTGTTTTACAAAATATAAGAAATTTAAATGTTCGTATATATATATATATATATATATATATATATATATATATATATATATATATATATATATATATATATATATATATATATATATAGTTTTTTTAATTACGTGGCATTTTTACAAAACTTTTCCCGCGCTAGTATTTTATATAATATCATTAGAGAAGGTGATTTATCGCGAGTATGTTTTCTGTCAGCGTATTCTGCAAATCAGTGTAGCATCCTGCGTCATGTATTGTTGGCCGACGGTTGTGTGTCACGGTGTAGTTCTTTACAGATGAATCTCAGACGTCCAGTAGTAGTTCACCACAGTTATAATTGACCCAGTCAAATACGGACTCGCCAGTAACGAAATAATAGCGTCAGAAATGAATAAGTTACATTGAAGCCTAGCAAACTGTCAATTTTTTTCCGCGGTAAGTCACCTTCTCTAAATATATAAACTGTAAAATACACAGAAAAAGTAGAAAATATGTTTTGATCACTTGAACGCCCTGGATACTATGTTTCGCATAGCTTCAGTAAGTAAAATTGGGCAGTTGTTAGTGCACGGGTTTTGAAGTGTTGTAGATGTTTTTTTTAATGTTATTCGACACTTTTAACTCTCTAAAATAAACCTGGGGAGCCCATTATACCATCTGTACTGTACAAATTTTCTTGTATTGAGACTCATAAAGCAAAATATGAGCCGTTATTGCCAAACAGAAGCTGAAAATTCCAGTGAGGTTAAACGAAATAAGATTAAACCTATCTACAAAGCTTGCAGCTCTGGAGTTTAAAAATGGAACTAATGTTAGAACTAGTGACATGTAAACAAAGTAGATCAATTTGGAAATTAACTCATCGCGACGATATATATTCTGCGTTAAATGTCTGCAGTAAAATTGACACATGAATGAGTTTTATTTTATTATTCTATATATATATATATATATATATATATATATATATATATATATATATATATATATATATATATATATATATATATATTCGCTTTTAATGTTTGACATCTGAAATGGTATTTAACAACTTATACTTCACAAAAAAATCGTAATACTAAATTAATGACAACGCAATATTTCTAAATACATTTTCAAGGAAGCATCTTTTGAATTTGTCCATTGGGAGTTTTGTTATATAAACTCCGAGATAGCGATCTCACAGTTTATAAGTGACCACAATCTATCCTACTCACTCCACTAGCCTGGCTGTAAGTGAGTGCCTCTGCTCTCCACCGTACTGCATGCCTCAGTATGTGGGCACCTCACGTCACATTCACGTGATCACGTTCTGCTGAAGGCGTTCGTATACGGTCTCGAAGCTCGATGGTAACCACTGGACTGCAGAATGTTGGGGCTCGGTGACCCGAAGTAAGTCGCAGCAGGGTACATACAGTATCTGTTGCAGCGGCCATCGAGCGTGACGGAGAGATGACGCGAGTCACGAACTGGTGATGGACGTGTTTCAAGGCGATGAGTCTGCACAAACACTCCACAGTCGCCATCTCGCACCAGTAAAGTCTACAGACTGCCCACTAGTCAAGTGTACAGACTGCCCACCAGTAAGGTGTTCATAGAAACACTATATTCGTGCCCATTGAGGGGCAAACTTTCGTAATCAGACATGACCACCTAATCCAGTTTTGCAGGGTAGCTTAAAAAAATACTTATATATTGCGATACAAACGAAAATTAAATACGGCACGTTTAATGTTGCACACTATTTTAACTGTTAAATTGTCATTGTTAGTCTAATACGAGGTAAGTTAATATCATATGTAGTTTGTTTGTTAAGATAAAATAATAGCCATATCTAGTACTGGATACATATTATGAACATGCCTGTTTTTAATGGTTAGTAAACATGCCAGAGTAACATTTCGTAAGTCTACGTCATCCAAAAGATAGCACAGAAACGCCCTTGTTTAGAATGCAAAATTACAATGATGTGGAAATTTCTGGTTTTGAATGTTACAGAAAAATTTTCTCCTGATTTATTAATAGGACAGAGATTTTATAATTAAATATGACTATATATCCATGTATAACTCGCTATCCTTATGTAGAAAATATGTTTAACTTATTTTCGGATTTTTATGGACATGTCTGGATTTAAAGTTTGCTTCTCTATTAATGCCATGTTACAAAACATTTAATTTTAATTTTATTACACAGTATATATTTTAAATCGCCTCACATAACTTTTATACTACTATTTATATTATTATGTACTTATTTCATGGATGGATGAACAACTACCGCTTAATGACTGTACTACATAAATAAAATACGCATTGTTATTACCTCAAGACTGCAGAACCATAGTATCTATTTTAATTCTATAAACGTTTTTGATAATTGTCAATATTCTATAGTAAATGAAGACGCTGCTTTGGGCTTAGATAAGGGCTTTGCAAATTGGTTTGAAAGCTATTTACAGTCAAGAAACTTTGTAGATAAAATTGGTAACATTTTGTCTTTAAAATTTAATAGCCTATATCTTCTGGAGATTCACAAGAGACACTCTATCGCCTTTGTTGTTTAGTATTTTTGTTAACGATGTTGTACAGTGCTTAAAATATTTAAGTTGTGTACTTTATTCAGATGACCTCAAAATATTAAAAGTAATCAAAAATAAAACAGATTGCCTCAAATATTACACGCAGATATAGATACTATCAGCTAGTGTTCTAGAATTGAAATGCAGCTCAATCTTTCAAAAATACAGAACATGACTTTTACTTGGGAAACATTCTTTGAACTATGACTATCGTATTAGAGAGACAGTAATCAAGAGCGTGACAACTGTGCGCGAACTAGGATTGTTGTATGATATAAAATCACAGTTCCACCACCTTCCTGACATGTTAGTCAACAGCGAATCAAAAACACAGGTTACATTTTACACATCACTTAACAGTTTTCTAATGGTGACTATTATGTTTGTATTTTTTTCTTTAGTTAGATCTAAGCGAGAATTTATTGCGCTGTTGTTTGGATTTCAACCAGGGAAATAGCCTGTAAGCACCTTGAAAATCTAGAAATATACTCTAAGCATCTTGAAAATTAACAGATTAAAGTTTTTAAAATAATTTTTGAAAGACATCACGTTGTTAAGGTAAGTTCAAATTAAAATGAGTTTCTAAATAAATACAATACACTTTCTTTAAAAGAAAGGAGAGTTACTTCAGATGCGTTCTTTCTTTTAAAATGTTTATTTTCTGTATTTGAGTATAAATAAACCCACGAGTCATTACACTGAACATTTCATTACAGAAATAGAAGCTCTGATATATTCTGTTCTCCTGGTAAATCTGTAAGGGTAATCGAACGGTGTACTAACATGTCAACAAAATATATTTACCTTTAGATCTGTTAATGAGAAATTATTTTGTCTCAATATATTGGTAGATGGAATTGGTTAACATTTTTTTATAGATTTCTGTGCTGCCGCTATATAACATGTCAAAACAATTTAACTATACCGTAAATTTATGACTGTAATATTTCACAGAGTTTATTATTCCTCATGGAATTAATACATATAATCTCTTGTTTTGTGTTCTTGTTTTTGATGTAGTACCAATCTGCTGTGGTCTTGTAAGACTATTTGGCTTGTACGTAAATATTTTTGCAAGTAAATATATTCATTATTACTATATATCATGAAAATGCTGTAAAATTTCTGTCTCCGCGCACTTCTGGATGAAGAAAACAGAACAAGATAAAGCTTAGGAACGGAGGAGATTGAAATTTCATTCACATACTCTAGAGAAACTGTGCGTATACTATTTCATACGACAGCATACTGAGTCATCAGTGGCATAGCGTGTTTGTGTTCCAAGTCATGCGGTATTAGCTCCGACTATACGCTCAGAGCAGGGGTGCCCATCCTTCCTAACACTCAATGCCCAAATCCTCCCCCTCCCCCTTAAATAACCCCCTCTCCAAAAAAAACTCAAAAACAAATAAAATACGAGTTACACTTCAGTACTGGAGAGATATTTAGGCTGCCATTTCGTAAAACAATCGTAAACAAATAAAACTGCTCTGGTTTTTACTCGTCTACTTAGGTGATACCAAACTGAAATAACATTTTTTAGAAAATCTTCCCTGCAAAATTATTTTGTAGCTGCTACAAAATGTTTTAGTAGTGGCCAAAAAAATGTTAGCGGCAACACAAAAATATTTTTGTGATCACCACAAAATAAATTTTGCAAGATGAATACCCACAAAATATTTTGTAACTGCCACAAACATTTTTTTCCTGTGCAAGATAGCACTTGTACAATCATGAAAACATTTTTCGTTTATGATTAAACATTTAATTTTTGAAAAAAAAAAAAAAAAAAAACAATTCCCCTCCCCCCACCAAAAAAATTCTAAATGCGGAACTTGCGCAATTACCCCCCTCCCCTCTGTGGACACCGCTGGCTCAGAGCACGTGACAGTTGTGTTGTATAGACCGAGGTGTATTACTGGAGAATGTACGCTACTGGCTGTGGAGTATAGAAACCTGCTTCTACTAGTCCAATGCTTGCAGAGACAACTCAGCGTTGTTAGAGATCACACCTTGGAACAATTCACGCTGCACAACTGTGAGGCATGTAAAATCATGATAGGCGTGCCGAATGACCGTTGGAGTTTTGCAGAGAAGAGCTGTCACATGTAAGCAATCTCAGAAACTCTGAATATCGGTCCATATAATAGAATTTCATTCATATACAATGACATGCTCATAAAGTTAAAGAATAAAAATTATTTGAGTTTTAAAAAAATGCGGAAACTAAAAATAAAAATTTTAAAAATTCAATAATTTTTTTAAAAAACACAAATTATTTTTATTCTTTAATTTTATGAGCATGCCATTATAGCCTGCAATGTCTTTATCCACTGTGATTTTTTTCAGTTTGGTATATCAGTTGGTTTTAGTGTAGTCGTTAAAACGGAAACATGCAAAATATGACTTTAACAAGCCAATACGCGAAAACTATGAGTGATAAAAAATTTTCATTAGAGCCAAATTTAGTCACACTTTGTGTCTAAAATAACAAAAATAGAATGCGGTACATATAAAAAAAGTATGTGGTACAAATAAAAAATAAAATAATGATGATGAAAATTGCGGGAGACCGCGCCCTTCGGTGACCCTAACATTTTATTTCTAGATAGCATGAAGTTAAGTTCAACGCACGCATCTCGTTTCGCACTTTACGAATTCAGATGGTATTTTCGGAGTTGCGTCTAAAAAAAAAAAAAAACAGTTTGAGCCTAATTAAGAGGCCCTAAATTCATGTTTCTAACAAGCGTACCAAATTTTTAAAAAGTAAGAAGCGTAGTTTCAAGTGAGTTTATTTTTCGTATATAACCGCAATATGAATAAATTAATAGGTTTCGCGTAAAATAAAAGTATTCGCGTGACACTCTACAACTCCGTCCATGCGCCAGGTACCGACGACTTAGGTGTGAGTGGTAGTCACCATCTTGAATTTTTGTGTTTTGTGTCATAACTTTTCTTCTGGCTAAGTGTTTGGAACGTTAACCTAACTACGGAATAGAATACATAGTGATTGAAATTTAGAAACCATAAATATTTTTTCGTCGTTACTATTGTTACAGATCGAATTGCAGTTTGAAAATTCTTATTACTTTCTTAACTGCAATTCTATATGTAACAACCAACGGAAAATGAAAACTGATAGTATCTAAAATTCTATCATTCTTGGTTCCGTGAATTTAGCCCGAAGAAAAGTTATGACACAAAATACAAAAATTCAAGATGGTGACTATCACTTGCTCTTAAGGCCTCGCTCTTTAGTTTTGCAGTGGTTTAGAAAATATTTTTCATCGCAAATTAATCCATATATCAAAAATTCATTCCGGCAGTTTTAACACTTATATATCATCGTGTGTATCTGAATTTTTCTGTTGCAATACACCACTCGGATTGTTAGATTTTAGGCCTTGAAATAGCACATATTTGTTGTCTAAATAAGCCAAAATGAAGCAAAATAATTTTTTGCTAGCAAACTGTACATTATTTTAATAAACGCTCTTGCAAAATTGTGTATCGTATGACTGTACACAGTCTCAATTTTTTTCAAAGTATTTGGTTTAAAAAGTCTTTTAGTAATTTGTAATTGTTTGAAATAAATTGAAGGTCAAGGCCTTAAAAGCCTTAAAGGCAATGGTAGAAGTTTGCAAGTAAAATTGTATTCTATGTGGCTCAGTTACAGCACTCAATCCTTTTTTGTGCATCTCGTTGAGAACCACAATGCTATGGACAGGACTTTTAAGGCTGTTGAAATGTGCTGTGGAATGATTCATTCATACATTATAACTGTATGCTTGGTAAAAATCTTAACTATCGAAGTCCCGTTAAACAACACATAATTTTAACGCTTTCTTACTATCGACTGTCTGGGCTAAATTCCACGACTAATCAAATGGAACTCACTGCCTTAGCTGTGATACTAATTTTTCCTTTTCTAAAACAGAAAATAGCCACTCTTACATTGAGGTGGATGATTGCAATGATGAAGAGATTGTGTACCCAAATAAACCATAGTTTCCTGTGTGACGTAAATGCAATTGAGAAAGATGTATTCCAAAAGGATTTTAAAAAATGTGTACGAGAGCAACAATGCAATGTTAAAGAGTTGTATATTAAAAAGCGTGGTACATCAGGCTTTAGCTTAAAGGATTTATGCATTGTGACTCAGTGATACTAGATATATTTAATTAATTTTCCTGTTAATCATCCTATCAAACGCCCTCCCGATCTGTTATCAGATAATGTAAATAAATCATAAGTACATATTATCTGGCGTCCTCATCTATCTACACGAAATTCGATATTTAGAAGTAGTTCGAACTTTCCTTCATTCAGAAGATATTTAATAGTCGTAACGTAGAGATTTTGGTGTTTTTAAAACCGGTGTCTAAGATTAAATTAAGTGACATTAATTATTAGTTTAGGAGTTCAAACGGAAGGAAAAAAGCAAAGGGCACAGTCTTAGATGTCATTCCTGATAAGTAATTTTTTTAAAGTATGTGTTCACAAGAAAGTCAGAAGGCTGTGTGTTCTATGCGTCTTCATAAACTCTGCCACTTCTGTATTCTCGGCTAAGGACGAGAATATTTCATCACATAAATGTTTGGGGGGAAGACTTCATCTGACTCTCTAACTTATCGGCAAGACAAACCACACCTTTCATAAAGCTAGATGGAGCAGTAATAGCGTCGAAGATTACTGCCCGCTCCAAGCCAGTCAACTTCAATTTTTCACAAAGAAATGTTACAACGTCGCTCGCGCACTTAAGATTGAGGGAACTCTTACCAGCGGGACAGTCTGTCTCACAAACAAGTGCGCTTATCCAACAGTTCTGTTGGCATAGTTCTACGAGGTTCGTTATTCGTCACCCTTTGGTTTCCCACAATTTCTGGAATATCATGATCAAGTTATCTTCTGAAATATAGGTTCACTTATTAAGCTTATAATATATATAATTCCTGAAATAACACTAGTGGTCTGTCAAAAAATTCACTCGCTCAAGGGATAGGTAGATCCCACGATCTTTCGCGAAAAGAGTTCTGCAACAGTTCCTTTCAATGCCTCATGTACACATATGAAGCCGTGCTTCATGGTTATTGGCAGAACGTCGTATTGCACAGGTGTGGCTCATTTGACTGTGCCATAAGGAACAAGGTTACTGCGACACCACACGTCTGTGATTTGCTGGTAGCGTAGAACCCTAGACGCTGAGAGTTACAAGCAGCCAATCACTGACCATGAAGCACGGCTGCATATGTGCACATAGAGACATGAACTTTTCGCGAAATGAAATTTGCCTCACTTTGCGTCAGTGACTTGTGTGCACGTCTGCAGACTTGCTTCACGGTCAGAGATAGGATGTTTTGACATTCGTGTGTCGTGGGGTTTTACACGCAAATCACAGACGTGTGGTGTTACAGTAACCTTATTGTGATTGGTACAGTCAAATGAGAAACGTCACAGTTCAAAGACACGCTGCCAATATCTATGAAGCAGAACTGCAGACGTGCAAATAAGGCACTGGAACAAAGTGGGGCAAAATTCTTTTCGCGAAAAGTTCATGTCTCTACATAAGGCATTCAAGCAAACTGTTGCAGAATTCTTTTCGCGAAAAATCGTGGGCTCTAGGTATAAGTCATTTTTAGCTTAGAGGTTAACTAGGCATGGTATAAAGGAAATTTTACATGATATTCAACACGTGATAGAGGCTGGATCCCAAATTATTTCGCATTCAAACCTTGAAAGACGTCAACAGACGAGGAGGTCTGCAGAGGAAGATGACTATGATATATTTTCGCTGGCAGAGGAATGCTTGTATCTTAGGATGACTAGCATACTTTTAGCTCTTCCGTTGTTGCGCCATGTCTCACTCGAGCCCAGACAATCGCACGCGTTGTCCCGTACAAGACATCTGGACAAAATGCACTACAAGTTGACTCGGCACCGACTGTTTCCTCTTGGACAGTCGGACTATGCGATCCAAGGCAGCGCCGTGAAGGATAATAATCGGCGGCTGGGAGATAGATCGTGATCCTGATTGTAACTGGCAGCTCTGCAATCACTCACCATTATCATCCAGCGGCGCGCGGCACTCGCAACAATGGGCAGCATCGGGCGGGAAATACAACCCCCAGCTCTGAGAGTGGTCTTAGTTCGTCGGCCAGTCTGGCGTCTGCGTCACTCGGTACCCGTACTCAGCTTGTTCAAGTGTGAAATACGTATTTTATACATTTGCTCCAAATAATGTTAGTTTTGTAGACGTTACTGTGAGTGGTTCACTTTAAAGTGAAGTGCCTAACACTTATAATAAAAAATAATATTCATTGGGGCTATAGTTATGAAATATTTACACTGGTTTTTAGTTTTGTGTACGTTTTTATTTTTAAAATAGTAAAAATAGAGACATAATGACTCAGAGAAAGTTGTAAGCAGTGCTCTGTTTATTCTGAACAGCCTCTACTGACATTTTTCTGCTATAGAAAATTTTAAGCAAGCATGGTATTATCATAACGGCATGTCAATGTAAACATTTATGTGATTACGGCAGCATAAATCCCACTTAAACTAACAGACCTACTAAAATGAATAAATTTACACTGAAATTAGATGTTACGAGCCACATATTCAAAGTTACAAGAACAAATTTAATGTAGTTTTGTAGTTTTAAACATTGCTGAAGAAAAAGAGATTTTAATACAGAAAATTTATGACATCTTTGGTTAACTAACAAATAAAAATAATTTTAACCCGTTCAGATTTTGATGTCCCAAAAGTAGTTTACCCATTTGAAGTACAGACAACATATGTAATAATGGTGCTACATCTGTAATACTTTGCTCACGGAGGGGTCTTTCGTGGGTAAGTTCAGGCTATTCAATAGCTGAAATGCGGTGATTCTGTTTATTGATAAAGCCACTAAGGACAAAATAAGCTGCATCGCTTATTATAAGATTCTTGTAAAAATTGGGTTGTTCTGTCAATAAGATAAATTAATTTGAGATTTTTAAATGGTTGTTGCAATGTGAGTTTACAATTAGAATTTATTGGTATGTGGACATACGCCATTGATAATGTTTTGCTGACCAAACTTGTATTGAAAGACAAAGAGACAAATTACAAAAACACACAAAATGTAAGAAAAATAATCCCAGAGAAACTTCGACAATTAATTAATTATATTTTTTAAATATGTATACAAAATAAATAAATTGACGAAGTTCCTCTGGGATTGTTTTTTCTTACATTTTCTGTGTTCTTGTGTGTTTTTTGTAATTTGTCACTTTGCCTTTCAATACAAGTTTGGTCAACAAAACATGAGCAATGACATATGTCCACATGTCCACAAATCAATAAATTCTAATGAATTAATTTGCAAACTGCAGTCATTTTGGCATGTCAGTAGGCAATATTCTTTGGGAAGTCTGAATTTTATAGGGATATGTGTGCAGGTCAAGTGTTACAGTTATATTTGACGAGGATTTGTGCGTGTTAAGTTGTTGATACCGACGACGAAGTGAGTTTTGGGGACGTATTGCCACTGAAGCACGGGCTTCGTCAATATTCGCTGCGTTCTGCAAAGATTCTGGACGTCCAGATCTGCGTCTAACGGCAATACTACCAGTGGCACGGAACTCATTCACGTATTTTCTTATGACGTGTTTTGATGGTGCAGTACGAGTATTAAAATTTTTGAATGCCCACTGTGCTTTCAGAACACCAAGTGTGAAATATAGTTCCACTATAGCAGCACGTTCTTTACTACTTCACCTATATGAGATTATTCTCCAAGGACACAGCAACAGTATACAACAAATACTAAGTTAATATACTGTATTGGGTATTTTATTCGTATTTCCAATTGTTACATTACTTTTGGGACAACCTGTACGTATTTTTTAAATCAATTAGTGGCATTCCTCATTACTACAACAATACCGGAACTAAGTTTATATCCACGCGGACTGTCAGTTCGCTGTGGTACAAGATGGTAGCTACAAGTGCACGCTCTCTTCTTTGCAGATAAGAGCTGATAATAAGGTGATCATGCGCTCTCAACGCCCGTTTGCGACTGAATCAAAAATCAAAGAGAGCCTCGTTACATGCCAACTAATCGCACTCAGTCGTTCGTCTGGAGTGTCACACAAAACGATTACATGTGATATTGCTAATGTGACGATTTTGGTGATTATTCGAACTGCCTTAAAAGGCTGTTCACGAGCTAAAATTTTCTTCTAGAATTTTAATGTTGTTTTACGTGTTTCGTGACGTCATATTAAGATAAATATGATTAAGTCAGGAAACCAACTGGAAAATAGTTTTTGCGTACTTATCAAACCAAAACTACGAACATTTTTAACCTCAATAGTTTGCAATACACATTTCAAACGTTTAATTAGTCATAGTTGTATATACTGGATCAAGTTTTTAATAATTTGACAGCTATTTCACAGAGACATTTCTCTGGAATCAGACAAATCGTTCGCATTCAATCACAGTTAATATTTAATTACTAATTTTTTAAAAGTTATCATAAAATGTACAGTTCAATATAACTATACGAAAATCTCTTAATTAATTTCAGTTTAACGTTAAGAGATATGGATCAACATATTGTATTGCACAATGTATACATTTGTATGTATCCTTGTAGTTACCACAGTTACCGTACTAAATTAAAATTAATATTTCATCTTGTGCGATTCTCTTTCACTTGTACCTGATAGTGTATCTTAAAACGTAAGCGATAACGGAAATATAGAAGCAGTATTTGACCAGTTGAACGCCTACCTCGGAGTCAGTATGGTGTTATTGCATGTGTAGAACGACAAAGGATTGGACTACGTTTGTCAGAATGTACTTCTCCTCTTTACCTTAAGGAGACTGAGCGTTGATGTACAAAAGTGTAATCTTTTAAATGCATTTAATTTTTTTTTTATTCCGATTTAAAAATATACTATAGGGCCTAAGTTTAAAAGTATTCGTGGTGTTTATAACTAGCGTTTTTTTTTTAATTTTCCTGAAAAAAAAATCCGTTTCCAGAACAGTTGTTTACAGAGGTACGGGTATACACGCAAACACTGATTTTACAGACGACGTCTGACTAGCGTGGCTGACTTCCCAGGCCGCAGAGTAGTGTGCAGAGCTTCGGTTGATGTAAGTTTATTCGAAAACTCCTCAACTCAACGTACGTCAGTCTACAGCCTCAAGTTTGTGGCACATTATATATTTGCACAATTAGGTTTCAATGTTTTGCTTGCACGCCTGCAACTTTGCTTCGATGTTTGCAACTTGATGTCTTTTCCTCGCACTTGTGGGCTTCTACTGGCAAATAACAGACTTGTGGTGTCATAATACACTTATTCTGATTGGTGCAGTCGAATGAGAGACGTATCAGAACAAAGACACGATGCCAATAACCATGAAGCACAACTGCCGATATGCATGTAAGGAACTGAAACAATATATAAATATATCTAGTTATCTAGCACACCAAGACACAGGACCTCCGTTGTCAATCAAGCAAACGAAGAATTTATATAACAGGTATAGAAGAACATCTCTAGCAAAGTGGGTGGGTGAACCATCGTATGATAACACATATCAGTACGAATATTATGCGACAGATGATTGTATAATAAATTGGGTAAAGTATTGATGAGAAATACCAAGTTCATTTCATCAGCACTCGATCGTGGAGGCAAGGTGTGTGGTTAAAACAATATGTCGCCACGCGCGGACAGAAAACCGTACTTTGACCGGAAATGTGCGTCTCCTGTGTATGTTTTCAATTCCTCTGTGTGAACGTACATTAATCAGTAAACAGTACATGTGACGCATATTCAGGAGAGGAGACGTACTGCTGTAGGTACCACTGTACAAATGTGACTCAATGCTAGAAATAATATCGATGCAAATCTTGCCCTTTACGCACATGAAATGGTCGCTGTAGTTGTTCAGTGCGAACACTCCAGACAATTTTGTTTCTACAACTGCATCTCATCTGATAGCTGATGTGCACTTGTTGAGCGCTGCGCCTCAAACAACTCCAGTATGCCCTTCACCACCATCCCTGTTTCACGAAGCCGTTTCGTAACTGTCTCAAAAGTTGTTTGCTGTGCGACATAGTCTGCGTAAAGACGCTGGGAAGCTCGTATGTTACGTTAACTACGCCCATACACCAGCACCATGCCTGTTATTTCTCTTGACGTATGGCACTTAATGGCAATATGTTAAAAGTTAGTAACGTATCTAAAACAAACCCCAAAAATGAATTCATAGCCTCATTTAAAACATACATATCGGATCTTGTAACTACTTTAATAATCACTAATGAGAAAATGTAATACCAATACCTAAGAGGGCGTGGTACATAATTCAACGCTAAAAACATTCATCTATAACTGTAGGTTTCTTGAAGCCATTTTGCGAAAATTAAACAAAAGTAATCCTAGAGAATAGTTTTAGCCAACGTTTTAAACAAAATTGTTTCCAGTGTTAGGAATTTCTGAGGCGCAATCTCTGACGTCGGAACCTCATGCATTTAACTGCGGTGCAAGAGATCACGAGTAACGAATTAGTAATTCTGGATAAATATTTACTCATAAAGTAAACAAGTACCATTATCTAGGATCGTCATTGAGTATTTTTTTCCATATTGGCTTCGAAAAAAGCCTAGAAATCAATTGATGTTTTCAGCGTTTGTTTATCTTCCGCGCACTCTTAAGAATAATTATTTGTTTGAAGGAATCTTGCAATGGGAGAGAATAATTTTGAGCAGAATCGTGTACGTACGCCATTACAGTAGTTCAATTTAGTATTATGTTTCTGTCAGCAATTACCTCTCGGAGTTTGTCCATGTTGGTTTACTTAAAGTGTGAAATGAAATAGTCGACGTGTTTCAACCGGCTGGACCCATCACTTGCGTTAGAAACACATACGAAGTTTCATCTGCAGCGATAAAGTACCAGGAACTGTTGGCAACAATACTGCGAGCTATGTTACACGCTGTTTACAGTAAATGTCTACCGTCGCCTGTGCGCTGAGAACAACAAAACACACGTGTACGCAGTGTTGCCTATACTCCCGATTCTATACAGCTGCCCCGTATCCGTAGATAGGTCGTACACAGTTGCAACAAAAGGGCCATTTTTGTTACGTAAGTCCCATATCTCAATATACATTCATAAAATGTTTGAATTCCCTGTACAAACATTATTAGAGGGAAGCAACACCTGTTGTTTTAATAAAAGTGCGGAATGTAATTCCCAATATTTGTTATGGATTAAGGAGCCGAATAACGTAAAGCAATAATCAGAGTTTTACCCATCCAAGTTATTTGATTCCCGATATTTTAAGAAAATCTTGTTGTAAAATTCTGTTTGAAAAGGCTTATTTATTTGTTGTATGAAGTTTCGAAAAAAATGTGTTCTTCATATTTTCTGCTCTTTTTTTTCTCACAAGAAGTCACCTGCCGAACTTTATTAATGTTTTTAGGAACACACACACACACGCACACACACTTGCATGAATGTATGTACATATGTATGTATGTTTATGGATAGAGAAAAGGAAATTAAAATATGAAAATATCTGCCGTAGAGACTAACCAAAATTTGCGGGCAACCTCTAAGATATTTAAATTTTGTGGAGATTAATGTTTCAAAAACAATATTTCTAAAACAATTGTATATAATTGCAAAGTGAATACTCTAACATTAGCCCCAATAAAATATTTGTGTACTTCTCGCGCAACTGAGATTATAATTGAGACTGAGAAATTATCCATCCTCATTTTAAAATTATATACATTTTATTTTTTTGCAAATTTAAGATGACTCTTCATTCTAAAATGCGTTGGTTCTGTTGACTTTATTGTGATATATTTTTACTTCCATTTCAATGTTCTTAAAAAATAACAAAAAAAAAAAAGTCTAATTCAAGACTAATACCAAGTATTGAAGTTACAATTTTCTTTTCAGACGAGCGTTACATTGTTCTTTCACCAAGCCCTAATTATTGTTAATAGAATGAGATACTAATAATTGTAACCCCTTTAACATGTAACTCTTACAAAGCGAAAGTTATACTTCATAAAAATACGTACTACCATTTCCGGAAGGGTATAATTAGTTCATAAATATGTCAAACATGAATTGATTATAGTATTTTCAGTTAAATTTAATTTTCATAGATACGCCAACTCATTTATGAAGTTCGGTACTAGATGTTCATTAATTAAAAAATATAATTTATTCAATATAAAATGAAAATAAAAATTTTTAAAGTCCATATTTGTCATATGAAAATTATCGACTCGGTGTTACACACATTAAACATTCTACGTCTTCACAAAGAAAGAGTTAGAACCGTGAAGTTAGCCAACCACTCAGCGAGTATGGCGATGATCTGCGCAATTGTAGGAGTCGCATGTGCTACACATGCAGCTGTGCATTTTCTACGTAAGCAGTTCTAAGTTCGAAGCAGCGTATCGCTTGGTCTTTCCTGCCACACTTGAATCACGAGAAGAATGGTTTGTAGCGTCAGCCCTAAAATTAGTGCCGCTATTATAAACCAAGATGACTAGCTTCTTCCAGCCGCGATGCCTGCATGTTGTTGTTGGCCGCAACACTACTGGGTGTAAACTGAGCTAGCACTCACATCTCCTACATATTCACTGAGGGTGTTTGGTGACGCATAGTGTATCGCAGCCATAAACACGTTGACTTGATGTCTAATGATCGATATTTTATGAGGGAATGCAGGTGCATTTTTGTAACGCAAGTCATCTAAATATCTTCTCTATTACTTAAATATTTACCAAAGTTCTAGGTTACAAGCTTTTAAAACATTTCGTATTAAGGTGGCCGCTTACCCAGGCTGCAGATCAGTGTGTAGAGCATTGGTCATTACTAGATTATTTGAAAACTGCTCAACGCGCATAGCTAATCTCTGCTTAGAAATATCATTCTAAGAATGTTACACGCGTGTATACCCATTTCAGGTGCACCAATAAACATAAAAAAAAAAAAAAGAATTTTCTAACTGCCAAATATCGGAAAAATAGGTGCATTTGCGGTGCTCTTTAAGTAAGAAAGACTTGATGCAGAATCGTTTAAATGGTGTTGGCATGCACAGCATACCTTTATCCTTAATATAAATAATCATAAAATGGTAGACTCATCTCTGAATGTCTCATAGAGGCAAGTTGTCGGCCAGAAGACTGCATGCTAGTTCAGTTACGTGCGCCTTAAGGCGTGATGCATGTGCTGTGTCGTCCTTACCGCTTCCGCTCATCTAGGACTCGAACACGCAAAATACTTTCACTCAGGTGCCTACCTTAAGGATTGCTCATACCGGGGGCGCAGTGTGTGTCCTGATTTCGTTTGTCTTGAACCTATTTTTTTTTTTTACAATTTCTTAGCTCGGACTTTGTTTGTACTAAGTCGTTTACCCTAAAATGTGTTTGTCCTGAAGTCGTTTGTCTTAATGGAATTTGTCCTGTCGTTTGCCCTAAAATCGTTGGCCCTATAATCATTTGTCCTAAAAAGCATTTGTCCTAAAGTAGCTTGTCTTAAAATCGTTTGTCCTAAAGTCATATGTCCTAAAATGTGTTTGTCCTAAAGGCGTTGGTCCTACGATTAGGATAAACTATTTTAGGACTAACGATGTGTACCCTTCATGACCATACTGGTGGATTCGAGTGGCGGGGGAAGGGAGGAAGTTTAAGAGACTCCATTGTATAGAACTTAACTTTTCACTGGTTAAAATGGCATTATTCTTGAAACTAACGCCAGTTTCTGGAAAACACTATTAAAATAAGTCCTTTACTTACTAATGAAAAATATAAAATTAAATATTTGTAAACATATTAAGCGTTGCTAATTACAGTGACTTGAAGCAAATAACTCAATGGTTTACAGAACAACAGGCAGTGGTCTGAATGCAATGCACAGTGTCCCGCCTCAATTAGAAAATTATCTTAATGATTCTCTAGACTAGCCAGTTTATAGCAAAATTACATTTGAAATCAACCTATAAAATACATCCCGCCTTCCATTACTGCTCATACGTGCTAGCTTAAAATTAAATTATCATGAGCGAACTGTTCAATAATATATCAGTCTCTGACTTCCCACTGCGAATGTAATGTTTACATTTAAATCCAATAAAATAATGTTTCATATTATACGAAAATTTGTCAAGTCAGTCAGCAACATATGTATGTATATTCCTTACAAGCACATGGATTCATTCGAGGAGCGCAGGTATACATGTAGCCAAGTCAGTAACGCTGTTGGTTTTAAATATGACAGATTAAAATATAGAAGTAGAATCTAATAAATCAAAGAAATTCTTAAAAAAAAAAAAAAAAATACTCAGTTAACGGCAGCACTCGATACGTAAAGGAATAGAAGGCGTGAAGGTAAAGAACTGCACATTTCCGTGTCTGGGATTTGGTGTGGTATTTTGTCCGTAACTAGGCAGCACTCCAGTTACTACTACTGTGTGTCTAAGTTCTGAACTTCAAAGCTAGAGCAGCGGCCGCGGCGGCCGAGCAATCAGACAACTCGCATCCCTCCAAGGCGATACGGGTTCTATCCCATACGGGGTCGGTCCCCGGATTTTCGCATGTGGGAATCATGCCTGGCGATGTCCCTGACCGACGGGTTTTCATCGGGGATCTCCCGTTTCCCCCATCCTTCTCATTCCGGCGCTTCTCCATCGTAGGGCATTATGCCGTGTCATCCTTCCTACTGGCTTCCATTCATAAAGTCTGTATTCGGAGTACGATACCCTGGCCTTCAGATATCCTCCTCATAAGATACAAAACAATTTACCAGCATAACTGATAAGCCTACTTTCCTCAAAGTGGGCACAATTTATACCTGAACGTTAAAATCCTTTACGCAATCTAGGAACATCAATTAATAATATTGATTTAAATGTATGATACATGAAATATACTAAAGATAAGTCAGCTTGTTAAGTAATATGCGAGTAAACTGTTTGATAATATTGGGGGAAAATTTTTTCTGAGATGTCATTCTATCATAAAGATAAAAACCGAGGCCGTTTTCAAAATATTACAAAAGGATGAATGGGATACACAAAAGTAAAGTCTTCGTTGTTTGCAGTATATGTGTACCAGGTTTAATGAAATTCTGAAAAAAAAAAGTCCTGAGATATGTAATACAATGGTAAAAATATAAAGATTGCCACCATTTCGAAAGTATGAATACAGGATGAACGCAATACATAAAAGTAAAATCAGCTTTGTATGCAGTATAAGTGTACCAAGTTTGATAAAATTATGAAAATGTTTCCTAAGATGGTGGTATACTATGCTCAAAATTATAAAAATGGCCGACAAATAAAACTATGAGCACAGGATGAACGAGTTACACAAAAGTTAAGTCAGCTACGCATGCAGTATACGTGTACCACATTTGATGAAATTTTGCAAAATATACCCCAAGATATGGGATACTATGCTTAAAAATGTAAAAATGGCCGCAAGTTTTAAATATAGACTCAGGATGAACGAAATACGCAAAAGACAAGTCAGACTTGCATGTAGTGTACCAAGTTTGGTGAAATTCTGCAAAATGTTTCCTAAGATATGTAGTACTATGTTAGAAAAATATAACAATTGCCGCATTTTTAAAATATGAACACAAGATATGCGAAATTCACAAAAGTTAGGTAAGATTTGTATGTATTATATGTATATATATAATACATACAAATCTTACCAATTTGGTGTATGTATATATATATATATATATATATATATATATATATATATATATATACACACACATACATACACCAAATTGGCTAATTCCAATTCACAGTTCCTTAGATATCAGCTTAATGGAGACAATTTGAAATGGCTGCCAATTTGAAAATATGAAAAGGGCGTAAACGAAATAATAAATATCCAGTCAGGTTACGAAGTACTATTTGTGTACAAAGTTTTATGACGTTCAGTCAACTGGTTCAAAGTTTTATGGGGGACGCACGCGCGGACACACACAGACACACACTTAGAAAGGATGGTGATCTCTAAAGCATACTTTTTCCTTCGGAAAGTTGGCTAAAAACGCTAGAGTTCTTCATTCTCGTCTTTCTAACAACTATATCCTCGCATGCACTAAATATGAATACAGCTGGTATTGGACGCTTATAAAGTTATACGCTATCTGCTAGATGTGTTATTTGTCAAGGTTTGGAAGGATAAGGGTCTACAGTCTACAGGTGATTCGAGTCTCAACACCAAACTTCATATCCATAGTGTACCACGGAGTGCACGGTGGTGTCCCGCAACACCCATTGGTGTGGTTCACAAGGGCTCTGTGCGGCGACCTGCGTCCAGGCAGGCCTCCTAGTATGATTAACTGTTGGGCCTTTCGGCCCAAGGGACTCTATAGTTATAGTTTCTTATTCTGAATGGATACTGCCTTAGAGGCGTTCAGGCTTAAACCCACGGCTGGTAGCATCGCACCACCGGTCTTTCGGCCGAGTGCGTAAACCAGCGGCCCGTACCAACGGTTCCTCTTATACTGAGCAAGAATACTGGCGCAACGACAAACATCTCAGTAGTGTAGAACTAACCTGAATCATTAATCGGACTGGTGGATGTAGGTCCGCATGAAAGGCGGGTATGTATCCGCTCGAACCTGATTTGCCTAATTTACAAGTGTAGCACTGGATTCATTTGCACTCAATGCAAAGTAATTCTCAATGTTAATTCCGGACCACATTTTTCTTAAGACAGTATCAGTAAATGTATTTACTATGATTTCGGCACAATGCTTAAACTGTTATCTAAATTTTGTGAACAGTTAAGTGTGAATTGCATAAAGACGTAACCTAAGCTCGTCCTTTCCTTATAGCTCTATTATTATTTTGTTTATTAAAACTCAAGAGCAGTTGAAATTGATACAACATGCTATTAACTTCTTGCCTTATACTCGACTACTCGCGTAACTATAAGCCTGAATTATTGCCGTGCTGTGTTGACCACTTTTAACACAGTAAATGCTATTTAAGTTGCAGATGTAGCTTATATTCGGCAGAATAAATGTTAGTTTTTGGTAGTACTGTATTACCACTGTTGGGTAATATTAGTGAGTGAGATAATCAGGTCAACGCTTAACATCTAGGTCTTAAGCGCTGGTGTGGGGTGACACGAGGTAAGTATGGAGCAGCGCCGGAATGAGAAGTGCAGGGGAAACGGGAGATTCCCGAAAAAAAACAGGCAACCAACGGCATCGTACGATACGATTCCCACATGTGAAAATCCGTATTGCACCTGGATCTAAGTCTAGGCTCAGCAAGCACTCGTTCAGGCCAGGACCTCGTAACTTGAATAGGACAAACCAGTCCTTAACGAAGATTCCCGAGGTTAAAGGCATCCAGAGTGACAACTTATGTATCCAAAAATAAATAAATTTTAGCTGTAATAACGTACTGATATAATTTTTCTGTAAAAACGCATACAATTACGGAATAGTCAATTTTATTTATATTTAGTACAGATACTTACAAAATTATTTTATTATGCAGGTAATACAGTGTTACTAATAAGTAAAGAATCAAAAATGTATTAAATGTAGTGTTCTGGTGTTGTCTATGTAGGGTGCCAACTTGGACGTCTTCGATGAAAACAACATTGTCATTGCATGCTCTCTGGGTGAGACTTCCGTCTTTTACTGCGCCTAGCAGATGTGGTGGACGCTGGAGGGTATAACAGGCGGGCGTGAAGCAACTGCTCGTGCTTGCTTGAATCACCTGCTGTCTGACTTTACTTACACAACGTAAACACTAGATACGCGTCAGTTCAGTGTTCCGAGCATAAAGACGGTATTATACTTTAACCACTCGTCAATCTTGCACATACTGCGTACCTTCTTGATTATTTCCAGCGGATAAAAAGATGTGACATTGCAATGAGGGTGTAAGACAAACTGGGTGGTTTTGTTGGATACACGCCATTGCTAATGAATGTTGTTTAATCGTAGGAAACACATAAAAGGACAAACACGAGAAAATTACTAACAAAAAATACGAACTAAATAAACCAAGCAAACCAGAAATGGTAGTAGTCAACAAAACATACAAATAATTCCGAAATAGGGATATAGTCGATATGTAATAAAAAACCAAAATATTGAGAAAAACGAAAAAGGTAAAATCAAAACAGACAAGGACCAAACAAGACGAGCAATAATGGCGACAGTACTGAACGAAAGACAACGATGAAAACAAAAATGAAAACTGCAACATAGATGGCCGTAGACAAGACAAATAACAACAAAAATAACACAAACGATAATTGTAAGCTCCTTTCGACAACAGATGCGACGTTTCGGGAACTGATACACTCTCAGTTAGAACCAGTGTAATTTTCACAGTTTCAGTAAGAAGCAAAGTTTCTCACTGACGAATCTGTTGTTTTGTCAATGTTCGCTGATAAAGAAGTGAGAAAACCGCAGGTTGGGGTGATAGATTCAATTAGGAAATATAATTCACTAATTAATCATTACGAATTCTATTAATTTATCTTTAAATTGATAACTACAGTTAAAATCTGCGACTAAATTGCCAAATCAGCAATGTCACATGACCTTAGTCTACATGCAATAAACGTCGTACCACCATTTCCACAACAATCAAGCTACTAATCTTTATTTGCTCGTTATTTACAGTGAATTATGTGTTTTCATAAGTTACACCTAAACGAACACTAATATTTACAGTAGATCAAAATAGTATTAAGTGGTACGGTCATTGTGGATATTTCAGTTTTAGTAATTTTCAGCTTCACTCTGTTGCTTTCTGAGTCACTATGAATTTATGCTGCTTTGAAAAATCCACAATGTTGTACAAATATAAATTTTACTAATAAGAAAACGATGTACAAAAGTAAGACATAACAGAAAAGCGATGGTAAAAAGTAATTAAATAGCAACTATTTTTCTGTGTGCTCATGTTGGGACAGTGGATAAGATAATGGATTGGTATGCTGGAGGTCGTGGGTTAGAATTCAACTAGTACTCCTTGGTTTTTTATTACTTTGGTGGATGTTTTTATTGATAGTATGACTTAATTTAGAAAAAAAAACAGAATTGTATTTGAAGTAAAACTACGCATTTTTGTACATTTAGATAAATAAATCGTTACTTTTCCAATTAGTGAAAACCTCAGAATGAACAGTGAGTTTATTTTGCTGATGCGATCAGTTGTTTTCCACTAATTCCCGATGGAGCCGTTTCAAGAACTTGAATCTGTGGACAATCACTGGAAAACTGTAAATATCCACATTTTCCAGTTTAGAGTGTATCTGTCTCCGTCTTCAGGCACACGAACAACTTGAGGAACACCAGCAGACAGACTGTGACATCTGGAATATCGGTGGCTGAGGGATCAGACCTTTCGCCTCCCACCAAGGCGATCCGGGTTCGATTCCCGACGGGGTCGGTCCCCGGATTTTCGCATGTGGGAATCGTGCCGGACGATGCCGCTGGTCGGCGGGTTTTCTCAGGGATCTCCCGTTTCCCCCGCCCTTTCATTCCGGTTCTGCTCCATACTCACATCATGCCACCCCCACTAGCGCTAAAGACCTCGATGTTAGGAGCTGACCAAAAGCTCTTCACTCACTTGTATATGCACTGCTGCTTCACATACATCCAACGTTTTTAGTAGAGGTGACACAAAACTATTAAATACGAACGTTAAGTGCAGCACCGAGTGTAGCTCACGACACCTTTGTTTAAAATGTTTAATAAACGAATGGTTTCCGTTTTTTTCACACACTGCTCTCCACATGCCTTCAGTTTTCATTCAATAACCACCCTGAAACGAAAAAAGAAAAGTAAAAAATACAGTGGTATATATTCAGCCAGCACATGTGACGCGAAACAAAATATCCCCTCTTTCCACATTTACAGCTTTACGTTAGAGTGATTTACGTGTTCGTTCACATCAGTGCCAAGGCTTTCATTCTCACATTATACTGTAAGTTTAATGACGTAAACAAAAACCTCCACTAACATGTACCAGGATTTGTAAATAACACACAAACACGCACGCACACATGAAATACTGAACGACACAACGACGAAGACAAAAACAAAAAACGACGAAGGCAAAAACAAAATATATTTCTTAAGGCCGCCTTTCATGACGTTTCGGGCGCTGACATCTACTCCTGTCATCAGGTGAAGTAAAACTGGGAAAAGTTTGGGCAGTATTAATAGTCTGAAGTTCCTAGTACTACCAATGGCAGTCGAGCTCTCTTTCGAGTGGCCGCGTACATTTTAGTGGGCAGTATAGTCTACTGTCACTTTGCAAATAATTTTGTCCCTTTTTTTTTTTGTTAATAATTTCCCCGTGTTTCTTAATTCAATATTTTGCTGACTAAATACATTTGTGTTATTCACAATAAATGCTGATTTTTTTTTTTGATAGAGTGTGCGTCTAATGTTAGTGGAGTGGCATTTATCCATCTAATTTTATGACTGTTTTCCCTCCCATGTTCGGCCAGCTTGGACTTTTGTAACTCGCTTTTTATAGTCTTATTTTGTGTGTTCAGTTTCTCCTATATACCTATACACTTCCACACTGGCGTGGTATTTGATAGACACAGTCCAGGGTTTTCAGTATGTTAATTGCTGGTATCACCTTAGTAATGACGCTTATGCGGTCCTATATTTGAGAGCAGTCTATATATTACATCTGCTGCTTAGCCGAGATATCTTTACTCAAAGGCCCTGGGATCACTAGTGTTCCTGCAGGTTTTTCAGTTGGGTTTTGTGGATTAACGAGATGAGTAGGTTTTGTTATTTGTGTTTTATAGTACTTACATGGTAGCCATATGCGAGAAGTTCTTTTTCCAGATGGTTATGTGACCTTAGGTGGAGTGTAGGTTTTGCTCAAGGTCTGGCTTCGTTATGTAGAAGATACTTTTCTGATCTGGCAACACCGAACTGACAAACTAGATGATATTGCTAATTTTCTCAGTTCACTCAAACCATCGATTCAGTTCGCGTACGATAACGAAACCGATGGAAGCCATCCATCCCTATATGTATTAGTATCAAAGAAATATAACAGAATTTCTACAAAAATATACAGAAAACCTACACACAAAGGCCCCTTAACTCCAACCAATAAAGAAGCACTAAAACTGGGGGGAAAAAAATCCGCACTTTGGCTATCAGAGCCGAAAAGATTTGTTCCGACAAAGATTCACTGCATCTGAACATAATCACCCAGAAAAAAATATTTTTTTTTTTTCGCAAATGGCTACCCTGTAAGTACCATACTGAACATATAAAAAAAACCACACATCTCGTTCATCCACAAAATACAATTGAAGAACCTGCAGGAACCCTAGTAATCCCATATGTCCGGGGGCCTTTCAAAAAATATAGCATGGCTAGCAACATACAGACTGCTTTTAAATCTAAGACCACATTAAAAAGCATCATTAAGGTGAAACGAGCAATTAACAAACTCAATCTCAGGACGGTTTCTATCAAATACCATGCGAGTAAGTAAGTGTATACATAGGAGAAACAGGCAGACCACTATCCACACGTATCAAACAACAAATATAACCCGTAAAACCGAGATACAAAATCTAAACTGGCCAAACATCTGTGGGGAAAGTCATAAAATGCTATGGGAAAATGCTACTCCTCTTACACTAAATTTACACCCTATCGAAATAAAAATAAAAGAATCAGTATTTATTGTGAACAACACAAACGTATTTCGTCAGCAAAGTATTCAAATAACAAACATATGGAAACCTTGAACAAAATTTGAAACAAAATTATTTGTAAAGTGACAGTAGACATCTGCTCCCGTCATCAGGTAAAGTAAAAGTGAAAACTGGGGAAAAAAACTGGACAGTATTTAAAGTCTACAGCTCTGCTCCTAGCGCGATCAATGACAGTCGAGCTCACTCCTGATTGGCCGCGCAGATGTCAGCTTCCGGAACGTCGTGAAAAGTTGGTCTTAAGAAATCTACTGTGTTCCGTTCTATCTTCATCTTTGTGTCGTCTAGTCTGTTGTCTGTGACGTCGTCGTTGTTATCCTGTCTTGTGTCCAACTCTGTCTTCGTCACAGTGTTGTCTGTGCTGTCTTAATTGTGGTGTCCTGAGTTTCACACATTATTTTGTATCCTCATCATTGTGTCGTCTAGTCTGTTGTCTGTGACGTCGTCGTTGTTATACTGTCTTGTGTCCAACTCTGTCTTCGTCACAGTATTGTCTGTGCTGCCTTAATTGTGGTGTCCTGAGTTTCACAGATAATTTTGTTTCGTCTTTCGACTTTTATTTTTGGATATTTATTTTATTTGTCTTTATTTGTTATTGATTAATTCCTTATGGGGTCTTTCATGTTCTGTTGTTTCGGATTATGGATGTGTTGACTACAGTCAAACTATACCTTTTTTTGTTTTTCGTTTTTTTTATTCTTAATCTCATACTAAGATTTCTGAGGCGACATTATACTGCAATGGCGTATGTCCACAACAGTACAGTACGTTATCAATATTGTAACATACACCTAATGTCTATGCACAGATATAGCTTAGAATTTTATTATGTCTTTAACATTCAGGTACTGTAAATATTTAAATAAGTAATTGTGCTATGGTAGTAATATTTATCAGGTAGTTTAGAGTCGACACTGAAAGATGAAATCAAATCCGTTCGCGAAGAACTACGGACGGAACTAATAAACACAATGATTAACTGGCGTGATGATTTAGATAGTCAGTTGGATAAGGCGTTAAATACAGTAAACTCTTGCGCAATAAAGGTAAAAGAAACAGCACAAGAAACAAATGAACGTGTATCTAGCATAGAAATA
>PNEQ01077422.1:21769-74707 GCA_003012365.1 Medauroidea extradentata | reverse complement strand
TGCAGGAATTTCTGTGATATTACACTGGTACGAACGTTAACAATTCACAACAAATTATGAACCCAAATAGAGACGACGACTACGTATTTCGGCCATGATAAAATTACTAACAGTACAGTTTAACCAACAATCGCCATAAAAAGGGTTTTTGTGATTTCACGTAATTAAATTTTGTTTAAATCTTCGAATTTTTTTGTAAACTTGTGATAGCACTTATAAGCAATTTGGAAAACGAATTGAAAAAAAATTGGGAAATTGAAAATTAAATCAAACCAATTTGGAAAACGAATTAAAAATAAAATGGAAAACTGAAAATATATAATTGCTTTAAATATAAGATTATTTTCGTGAAATTACGGTAACACAAAATTATATATATATTTTAATATATTTAAATGCTTTGCCGTGAAAACAATGCGAGACGAAAAAAAAAAAAAAAAAAAAAGGGCGCGATAAATCTGCCCATCATTCACATTTGGTGAACTCAAAAGTTATCATTATTACACACAAGTTAATATAGCGAGTATACCGATAAAAAAAATTGCGTCGTATTCACCAGTCATGGCATAATATTCTGTAATAATTTCATTATTTACTGTGAACTGTATAAAAAGTTATTAGGGGGGGACATACAGACATCCATACATACATACAGACTTACAGACATACAGACAGACAGACAGACGCGCGATCTCATAAGCCTATCTTTCCTAG
Source organism: Medauroidea extradentata (assembly GCA_003012365.1). Taxonomy (NCBI): domain Eukaryota; kingdom Metazoa; phylum Arthropoda; class Insecta; order Phasmatodea; family Phasmatidae; genus Medauroidea; species Medauroidea extradentata. The sequence goes on along the minus strand of PNEQ01077422.1, from coordinate 73,993 downwards.
AGGAAAGTAGGCTAAAAAGGGGGACCATCTTAAAGAATAATTTTGCCAACTTTGTGAGAAACAAATAGTTTTTTTGAAGAATATGTGTGTCGCTGTAATTTTTTAAACTTCTATTTCGGGGCAAGGTATTAAAGGAATGTGTCACTCTGGCAAAATATTTAGTAAAAAAAAAGTAAAATTTGTATTCTATTAGTGTAATCTCTGAATGCTGACTTCAATAAACGGTATATTGTACATTTATTATCCACTTCAATAATTTTATTTGTAATTTATGTTTCCTCTGACAAGAATCTTGAAATTTGTCGTGTAGGTACCATGAACTGTAATACGTACGAATGATAAAAACTAAAATTCTGAGGTAGGCCTATTAAATACAGCAGTTGCAGCACATTACTGAAAGTAAAGGCTCTGCTACACACACACACAGAGCCACACGCACGCACACACCCACACACATGAGCTGTCCCGTTGTGGATTCGCCCGCGTGTACTATTAACTAACTTTTATTTACGTATACTTATATACTATATTCTCAGTATATCTTTAAAATACGAAATATGACGCTACCTGTTAAATATTAAAAGCAAATACAAATAGCTTTATCCAGTCCACTTCGTTGAGCGTACTTTAATTGCAGAACCTGTTTAATTTTAGTTCATCTTTATTTCTTTATGATAATCAAAAACGGTCTTGTAGAGCAAAAACATATCGCTTGTAACTTTTGAGTTATTTCTCCGTGGTCAGTATTCACTGTTCGAGAGTTTTGTAACATTTTACTACTTTTCAAACCCGTAATTGTCGAATTTCGAAAAATCCTAAGTTCTGTTTTTAGATATTTACGTAAGCTTCATTTTAAAGCAAAAATCACCTCGATATCTCAAACGGTTTTGGAAGATACGCATGATTACTTGGAAACATGTTTTATTTTTGTTTACCAGCTCTCAAGGACGGATATTAAAGAATCCTGAAATTATTGTTCAAGCATTTAAGCAAGCTTCATTATAAAACAAAAACCACCTCGATATCTCATTTGGTTCAGGAGATACGGATGATTAATTGAAAACACGTTCCATTTTTTATCGGCTTTCAAAGACGCATTTTGAAAAATTTTTAAACTACATTTTATACATTTACATGAGCTCCATTCTGATGCAAAGATCACCTCGATATCTTAAGTGGTTTAAGAGAAATAGAGGATTTATTGAAAACACATTTAAAGGCTTTTCACACCCTTAATTTCTGAATTTCGAAAAATCGAAAAATTATGAAATAAGCATTTGCTTAGGCAATGTTTTGAAGTAAAAATATTAGCAATATATTATCGGGTTATTAGAGAGTTAACTAGAATTTCGCGAAAAGACGTTTTTCCCCTTTTCACCCCTTTAATTTCCAATTTTCGAAAAATCCTTCTTAGTGGGTGCCTACGCCGTGAAAGGAAGCTACGTTGAAAATTTCACGTTTCTAGGTCCAGCGGTTTGGGCTGTGCGTTCATGAGTGAATGAATGAGTGAGTGGGGTACTTCATTTTATATATAGAGATGCATGTATGAGAACTAACCTCAATGGCTCGAAATTTTCGTGGCAAATATATAATCAAATCATTGTGGTGACCACCTGTTGACTGAAAGTCGATGGACTGCCGGTTAGTTGTTGGTGAAAGTTGAAAATCGGCCAACTCCACTGGCACCCAATAACACCTGTAACACCACAACTCCTCTGACATCGTGGTCACATTCTCCAGTCAGATGTCCGATTGGGTAACGATGATGGTGTTTCTTGCAACATGTAAGATTGGGAGATACATGTCTGACACAACACAGCTGTCTGCTCACCAGTAAAATGCATAAAATATTACAATAGAGGGATTCTTATAGGCTCAGTCAAATAGGGTAACAGCTCCACGTACAAGCGAAAGCCAGTAATGTTTTGATAACCTGATCGTACGTTGAAACTCAGGAGGTCAGGTTTTCCCGCGATAAACCATCGATTGGACACCCAGCGACAGATCACAATCTCAATTCAGCGATGCTATAAAACCACGGACTAGGGAGAGTTGCAGGCATAATGGTCAGTGCAGTAGTACTGAGCCAGGAAAAAGGTGAGGGGGTGGCAGGAAAACACCCACAACGCGGACCGCCGTACCTAACATGTCACGTGACTTAGAGTAGTTGCTATCGGCGTGGCCAACTTATATACGGCCGCTATAAAGCACTAAACGCCACGCCGAGGCGGCGCAATAAACAAACACGACAGTGTTTTGTCGGGGTTGTAAAACTCCGCCTTGCTGTAGGGCAGAAGAAAGAACTCAGCTCGGCCCTGTGATCACTACGAGAGACAGGTACGTGCTGGAAGGTGGGCAGGTCGTCATAAAACCTCTGCACGGCTGCCCTCAACCAGGGGCCAGGGTCACCACTGACCCCTGACACACGCTTCGAGCGAGCTGCTACATACTAGACTCGCGTCCGTTCCCGGCACTCTTGAATTTTCTCTTTTCCGAAGTCGTTCCAGGCGGAGGGCTCCGATTAAATATCGCTACCTGCTATTTGCAACTACGCAGCGCAAGTGCAGAGCAAGTTAAGGACGTTGAACCCGTAAAAATTCAAAATTTTATATTTGTGCCAAACATTGTTCAACTTTTACACATAAGATAACACGTCATTTCCCCAGGTAAAAAAAATTAGGTCCCATAGTTTTAGCATAATCACCTATCAAAGTCGCAAAATGGCAGTTGCGGTGTAGCCAAAATAATAAAAAATAATTAACTTGCAGAGACAAGATAATTCACATTAATTCTTAATGATGTGAGCCACTTGAAGACATTTTTGGGAACACAAAGCGATATATTTTTGTATTTTAAAAAATTGACGAAAATGAGCAAATTTTTGCATAACTTTGACTTTCGGCCACTTCTGAAATTTTCAAAACTAACTTTTGTCAACCATGTCATAAAATGAATTGATACATTGACTATCAGTTACTGTAATTTTGAATTTATCAGTTAATTACTTTTATTGATTTTGGCTACACCGTAATGGCCATTTTGTGACTTTGATGAGTGATTATGCAAAAACTATGGGGTCTATTTTTTTTTTTTTTTTTTATATTTTGGGAAGTGACGTGTTATCTGATGTGCAAAAGTTAAACAGTGTTTGGGACAAATATAAAAAAAATTAAATTTTACGGGTCCAACACTCTTAAATGGGTCTTCTATTGCTGTGTGTGCGTATTTAATTCCATTACAGCGCAACCAGGCATGAAAAGCGATATTTAGTCGGCCCCCTGGGATGGTTCATTTTAAACAGGCTTTTTAGTGTTGGAATGTCTGGCAAAGGTGACTACTAGTTTAAGGGTCAATTTAGTCGAGTTATGGTTTTTATTATTTTTTTTTTTTTTTCATTTAACTGTGCTGTAATTAGTGGTAATGCTTCCAAATCATGTTTTGAACTTATAGAATAAAGCAATGCAATGTTTAGTACCTCTCAGTAAATTGTTTTGTCTACGAAATTTAATACAAGAGATCAATCAACAAAGTGTAACAACCAAATTAGTGAAATTCAAAACTTGAATTTCTTTTGTGAAAATAATACAGTCAAAACACAGTCCTTGGTTGGTTCCTAGTTTTCTTCGCATTCTAGCAGTGGCGTACGCGAGAAGACGGTTGTGGGCTGAAGGCTACGATATTTGTAAAAGTTTCGCAATAGCAGCGCATGACTGCATGTCAGTGGCGTGTGGTGAATGTGTTGCAAGTTAAGCTGCGTTTGTTCTCAACCGTTACTTGTTTACCTCCTCGTGTACACGTAAGCCTTTGAGACGTAGTTGTGCACTGGACGTAAAACCATGTGAATAATGTGTGTCTTGCACAACTAATTAGTGTGTGGCCGCATTTGGACCCAACTGCACGGTTACTGCTGGTCTCTGCGGCGCATGGAAAACACAAACAAAGTTAAATTTCGCATAGAGTCTTTCAAGGAGGTCACTGCGGTTGCCTGCCTGAAGTTACATGTCCTGACAACAAAACTGGCAGTTCAACTGTATTTATGAGGAGTTTGTAAGGACTTTAGAAGTTACGACGTTCCTCGTATGCACCACACAGGTAACACGGGGTTTATCTATCTCGACAATAACAAATGCTGAATGTTTGGTTCCTGGCTTAGAGAATTAGCCGAGAACTGCTCTCGTAGGGCGTGCAATAAAATACCGATGTTAACTATTTCAAGAAGATGAACGTCAAATACTCTGGGGTGCCTACTGCCGCCCGTCTGCTTTCAATTCCACTATTCAACAAAATCATTCACGACGAAAGTTATCGCGGGGTGCCAACCGCCACCCCTAATAACCGAGGCAAACAGCTGAAAATTGGAGACTTTCGTTCTCCCTCGACGTCCGCGGCCAAATGTCTCGACCCCCTTCTCTATCGCGGCTCTTCCATGTCTTGGCGGGAAACCACCCTCCCAGTCCAGTGGTCACGAGAGGGTGCCTCCGGCCAATCGGTGTCGAGCATCCTTCAAAGCTCCGCCCTCAGAGAACAGATTCCATCTCAATACACCTCGCCTTCTTTTATTTTCCAATTACATTTTACATCTCAAATTATACATTTTAAAATGTCCGCTTCAGAACATGTGTTTATAGGATAGAAACAGCGAGGAAAATAATGAGAAATAAAGCTTGCTTGTATTACTGATCTGAGCAATCAGTATAGTTGCCCAGGGTGTACTATGTTTTATAGCAAAATGTTTCATTTCGGTACAAAACATCGCTTCACCATAGGCAGTTACTGATCGGTAAAATCTGTAGTCATTAAGCAAAACTTTTATTTTCAATCTATTTTTCCTTAACGATATCACAACAAGAAGTTACCAGCAAAACTGATAAGCCTACTTTGTTTAAAGGGGGTGCAAATTAACCATGAAAGTAAAAATAGTTTACGTGCATCTAGGAACGTTATGTGATAATATTAAGACATGTGATAAACGAGATATACAAAAGTTATACAATTTTATTGAACTGGACACTCGTGTATCACTCAGTAAGTCATCTTACTAAGTGATAAATGGGTGCCCAGCTAAATAAAATAGAGAAAAAAAAATTTCCTGAGATATATTTCTATCATAAAGATACAAAATAGCCGACTTTTTAAAAATTATACAAAAGGATAAACGAGATACGCAAAAGTCAAGTCAACTTTATTTGTAGTATGTGTACCAAGTTTAATGAAATTCTGACAATTATTTCCTAAGATATGTTATATTATGCTAAAAATATAAAAATGTCCGCCATTTTTAAATTTGAACACAATATGAACGAAATACACAATATTCAAGTCAGCTTTGTGCATAGTAACTTATATGTGTACCACGTTTGGTGAAATTCTGAAAAATATTTCCTAAGATATACCACACTATACTAAAAAATAAAATGGCCACCATTATGAAATGTTATAACACAGGATGAACTAAAAACACATTATTCAAGTCAGCTTAGAACGCAGTATATGCGAACCAAGTTTGGTGAAATTCTAAAGTACGGTTCCTTTGATATCTAGCTTGATTGAAATTTTTTTTTTAAATTGCTGCCATTTTTTAAATATGAACTGGGCGTAAAGGAAATATATAAAAGTCAAATTTTGTATTTGTGCCAAACACTGTTCAACTTTTTGCACATCACATAACACGTCATATACCCAAATAAAAAAAATTAGGCCCCATAGTTTTTGCTGAATCACTCATCAAAGTCTCAAAAAAGCCTTTGCGGTGTGGCCAAAATAAAAAATAGTAATTAACAAATTAATTCAAAATTACAGGAACTGACAGTCTGTGTATCAATGCATTTTACGATACGGTTAACAAAAGTTAGTTTTGAAAATTTCAGTAGTAGCCAAAAGTCAGAGTTATTCAAATATTTACTCATTTTCATCAATTTTTTAAGAATACAAAACGTTATCGCTTTGTGTTCAAAAAAGTGTCTTGAAGTAGCTCACATAATTAAGAATCAATATGAATTATGTTTCTGCCAGTTAATTATTTTTTATTATTTTGACTATACCGCAACTGCCATTTTGTGACTTTGATAGGTCATAGTGCTAAAACTATTGGACCTAAATTGTTTTTATTTGGGGAAATGACATGTTATGTAATGTGTAATAGTTGAACAGTGTTTGGCACAAATATAAAATTTTGAATTTTACGGGTGCAACGTCCTTAAGGAACCATCCCAGCAATTGCCTGGAGCGATTTCAGGAAAGCACGGAAAACCGAAATCAGGATGGCCGAAGCCGTGGATCGAACCCGGGTCCTCCCGAATTTGAGTTGCAACGTGTTACCGTTGCGCCACCTCGCTCGGTCGTAGACGTGTGGTGTCGCAGAAATATTCTGGTTGGCACGCCAATGAGCGATAACTTAGAGATCGGAAAAATTCGCTGGATCACTGACCTGTACGCTAGCCTCCAATAATATTTGTGTACTGACTGTGACAGCAGCTGTTTATTAGCTGCTCGCTGACACAGTGAAATGGGCCTGTATTCAGCTACAGTTTTATTATTGACTCAGCTACTTCTAGGAAGTGTCGAGTAAGTCAACGGCCAATTGTGAACGTGATACAGACCTATAGTTGCTGGAACTCTAGCTTGCACCTAAAAGAAAACGCGAATTTTTCGGGTCTCTAGCGATAACTAATGACAGGAAAATTTCGTGAATTCAATGACCCGCATGTTAGAATCAACAATCCTATACACGCTCAAGTCTCGACTATTTGTCCACTAGCTGCTACTCAGTGGAACAACACACAATGAACGAATAGACGGGGCTTGAGTATGCATAGTACAATAGATTCTAGCCTGCAAGTCGTTGAATTCGCGAAATTTTCTTGTCCCTAGCGATAACTATGCACCGTAAAAATTCGCGGGTTCACTGAGATGTATGCTAGCCTCCAAGAACACAGGACTTACTGAAGCAAACAACAGCTGTTCATTGGCTACTCGCTAACACAGCTATACCATATAATTGGAAGTACGTTTATTTGCTACTTTATGATCGGCTCAGCGCCTTTCATTAGGTGTCAAATAAGTAGGGCCACGAAATGTTCGCGAAAAGAATTTTGCCTTAGTTTGTTTCAGTGACTTACGGCACGTGCACATCTGCAGGTATGTTTCATGTCATTGGCAGCGTGCCTTTGTGAAATGACATCTCTCATTTGACTGTGCCAACCACAATAAGATTACAGCAACACTACATGTCTGTAATTTGCGGGCAGAACCTTAAGACGCGTGAGTGTTTGAACCGCTAATCTCTGATTATAAAGCAGAAGTGCAAATGTGAACGTAAGGCAATGAAACAAGCTGGGGCAAAATTCTTTTCGCGAAAATGTCATGGCCCTACAAATAAGTCAAGACCCATACCAAAGCGACACGAACTTACAAATGTTTGAATCCCAGCTTGTGCCCAACCTAAAACGTGAACTTTTCAGGTCCCTATAACTCTGCACAAAGACACTGCCAATATACGTCAAACAAAGCTGCAGATGTTCGGGTAAGGTATTGAAAGAAGTCGGTGCACAATAGTTTTCACCAAAAGTGAGTGGCTCTACGCATGCATGCATCACCACAGCAGTAAAGTAACGACACACGAGGTGGCACTTCCAGGGACAGCCACCACCCCTAGCGAAATGGCTTAGTCGCGATGAGTCACAGGATGAGGGAAGGGGCTGTAGGATGGTGAGTTTAACTATTGCCAAGCATCAGCACAAGCCGGGCTAATTGAATTCTTAATCCACCACGACGCCTGAGAATCATGCACTGGCACTTCAATCAACGTACTTCGCCCAACCCTCGGGACGATTCTACAATCTGTATCAACTTACAGAAGCGAGACTATGACAAGTATGCTCCAAGAAACACTCCTCAAGTGTTCTCACTGACATAGTCTACGTGTAACGAAAACCATAGGAGGGTGTGCCCTGGCTGTAGCCCTCGGCCACTCTGGTAAGTATATGTGATTCACGATAAACTGACCAATATTTAAGTCCATCATGATTAGAACAATAACTAAAAATATTATTTGTTTTAATCTCAGACATGAAACTTAAATACGGCACAATCTACACAGTTTGATTATAGGTGGCTGTACATCAGACTATGTAAGGAAACTGTAAATTATATGAAAATATATAAAGCAACCAAGGTTTCAAAAATGGTCACTTTATCTTCGATCACCTTTCCTGTGTTTGTGTACGAAAAAAAATACATACACAAAATTCTAATTTCACTTTTGTCCTACACATCACTTAGTTCAGGAGATGTTTTCCCGTAAAAAAACACTGCATAGTAATAAGATCGAAAATTCGCCAAACCTGTTGGCAGTTGGCACAAAAATATTTTAAAAATAATTAAACGAGTTGTACGTTACATAATCGCACGCTAGTTATTTGACACGGTGTAGGTATTTGCAGGCGAATCACGAAAATAGTGTAATAGCATACCAGAATATTCGTTGACTCAGTCGATGGTGACATATATACAAATAACATAAAGGAAGTCGGGTGTATGCAAACTGTTATAGTTATAGTCATAGCTTGGTGGAGCGAGGTTCGATTGGGCCGTAAGACTGGCTTAACAAAGTAATAGTTGGGGGCCGGAAAATTTCACAGATTCAGTGACCTGCATGTTAGAATCCATTGTCCTATACATACTCAAGCCCCGTCTATTAGTACATTGTCTGTTGTTCCTCTGAGTAGCAGCTAGTGGACAAATGGTCGGGGCTTCAGTATGCATAGGACAGTGCATTCTAACATGAAGGTAATTGAATCCGCGAAATTTTCCGGCCCCTAACCATAACTTGTAAGTAGAGACACTGGAAAATCGCGAAAATGTTTAAAATAGTCTTCAATAAACTGTAGTATATTAACCGTGACACGTGTGAACAGTTTTGGGACAAATCACACACGCTGTGTGTTCAAGCTGTACAGTTCTAACTGGGCCTGTTGTAGAGAGAAACAATGCTACAAATAAACGATAGCCAATGTCGATACGAAACAGTCGGCATAATATACAGTATGTTGGAGCCTAGCAAATAGTCAACTATTCCCGCGATTTTCCAGTGTCTCTATCCATAATTACTGGTCGCCTACCACGCGCTACAAAACCGTTGCAGTGTGTTCTTATGCACGCTTTATACGAAACTATTCCACGCGTGCTCATTGTGCCAATGTACGAAAAAAAAACGCTTAGAAAAAAAATGGAACGTCATTGTTACGACAGTGATCGATAATAATTTTTTTTACTCCTAAACTAGTTCAGATATCAAAAAAATTTGCACAGTTTTGTTAAAATTTGTTTTTACTATGTAGACTTACTTTTTTCTAGACAAAAAACAGCATATAGATTTAGCTGAGTTCATTAATGGATATTTCCTTAATTGAATAATTAGCTGAAACTATCGTGTACCTTGTTTCGAGAAAAAATACTAAACATATTATAAACTGTTTTCAAACAAAAACTGTCCAACAGTTTTTCGATACCTTCTCTAGTTTATGATTTAAAAAATAATTACTATAAATGCAGTAGAAATTATGACTCGTACTTCTAAGGACCCCTCATGCAAAAACACTGTTCCTAACATAGCTAAAAATCGGTTTTTCAGATTGCCCCTTACTTCAAAATGTACTAACCGAATGTATGCTAAACTCAGATAGAAACGTGCCCTGAACTTTTCTAGACTTTTCACTAATACAATTATATGGTCACCGCTTCGAGTCCCATTGAAAAACGTATCGGCAGGAATACGGCCCGATAGTTCAGCGCTTGGCTCGTGTCTAGCGATGGTGAATTTGAAGCGTTCCAAGGTCGCCCTTACAGCTTCATCACTTCTGAGCCTCTAACGCGCAGGTAGGCGGCATCTTTAATTTTCTAATATCACCGAAATTATTAATACAAAATATTTGAAATGATCGTTCTCGAAATTTCGCACTAAATCTAGAAATCACTTTTTGTGCCAGTACAACCTTCCCTTCCGTCCCATACATACAAGTAAATCGGCCGTCGCACAATCCTCTTAAATCACAGTCCCTGCACTGCTTTATCACCGCCTTGCTGACGTCATTGCGTCTCTGTGGTTGTCTCCGTCGCTTCGTCAGGCTAAGCGCCAAACAATCCCTGCTTGGTCTTTGCCGTCCAGCGCCAGCGTCCCTAGTTAATAAAGCAGCACCATTTTAAGAAGCTTTCTCCATTCTAATTTGTCAAATAATATTCTTCGATAGTAACATTTTTTGAAGCAAAGACAAAAGTTGTATCTTTGTTACTGGAGTCGAAGTTTTGACACTGGAATATCACTACGATTATACAACAAATGGGATATTAGCGAAATGTTATAATATAATTCCATTTGTTTAAAAAGCATATTCTTCTGTTAAAATATTTAGATGAATCATTTGTGAAAAAAAAAAAACAATAATTTATTAAAAATCTTTAGTAACTTATGTTTTTGTGAGAAAACTGACGAAAATGGAAGAGTATTTTCATGATGTTTGTTCTTTTTTCCTCATCTACACTCACATGTATTTACCTCTACTCAAGTCTACCTTGGTTTCCACCCTCAGTATGTCTTCTCAGACGAGAACACGACCAACTGTCGCTCCAAGTATACGTCCGTTGACCGTTTTCTCACGTCTCTGCTACGTAGGGACGCGCCTTAACTCTCCTAGATAGGCAAAATATCGTAGCCCGAATAACGAATGTTCAAGGTTTCAGGACCAGCTCCCATACTAAATCAGTAGCTTGCAGTCCAAGAGTTTAAAACCGTACCGACTCAATGCCACGGGTTCCTATTTATGCTGTTTTTTGAGAGTTTTTTTTTAAAGCCTTACAGAAAGCAGATATCGCAAAAACGTTTAAAATAAATGTTGGAAATTGTTTATACTACGTAGCGTAATTTTTGCAGTGTATATGTTTGTATAGTTTTGGGTAGTTATGGACTTAGTTAAATTTTCTTAAAGTCAATAATTAGCCAACATTATACAAAGTTACGTTCTGAAAAAATTACGCCATATTGTACACACAATCCCCAACATTTATGTGTAATGGTTTTCCGATATGTACTCCGGTTCAGGATTTAAATATAAAATGTACTAGAATAGCATAAATAGGATCCGTGCTCTTAAACGTACTTCCCAGCTTACCAGCTGACGTCATAGGGCGGTCCACAGTTTCTCTCGTCGGGAGAGGTTGTGCATCGCGCGTGTGGCTGAGCGCTGCCTCATAATACTACTTTGAAGCGTAGCATACACTGCAAAAAAAACTTCCAAAATGTTTAGGAAGTAATTAACCTAAACTCAGTATGCAAAAGTTACCATATTTCCGTCTTGTAACTATGCAAACTTTTACACTTGTTGCAATACAAGTCTGCTTACTTAAGTATACATTTGACTGTTTTATAAAAAAAGTTAAGGAGTGCTACTATGGAGGTCTGGGAAACTATTCTACCATACCTACTTTCTCAGCGCTCCTATACGCACGTGTGGCAAATTTACAAACTATTTTTAGAGTGTGCGCAACACAACTTTTCCCGAACTTATGTAGCCGCATCGGTGAACGTAGTTTGCGCGTTCAAGGCCTGCAAGTGCGGAAGCGATAAGGACGACACAGTACGTGCATCACGCCTCATCCTAGCTTCTAGTCGCAAGTCACTAACTGGAGTGCAGTCTTCTCGCCTACAACAAGCCTCTACGAGATACTCAGATCTGACCCTATCTTTTTACGACGTAGTATTAACGATAAAAATGTATTGAAAACGCAAGAAACGCTTCAAATGATTCTGCACCAAGATTTTTACACTTAAAAATGAACGCAAATTTCCAACTCTAGTAAATACGCTTTAATGATTAGTGGCGAACCTGAAACGAGTATATACATATGTAACACTCTTTGAATAATATTCCTAAGCTGATAACACCCATGTGTTTCCGAATAAACCTACGAAGAGCGTAGATGAGCACATCGTCCGGTGCCTTGGGTAGACAGCCACTATATATATACGTACATATACATATACATATATATGCACACACACACACGCAGGTTGTTTCCAGAAACCAACGCATAATAAAGACACACAATATGCAGGCCACATCGTAATAGAACGATAAGCAAGATATCTGGGGATTGCAAGAAGGGACTAACTAACTACAGTGCTATCTTGCCATATTGTGCACATAAAATGTCATTGTACAACATTTTGACACTAATATATTTTCGCCTCCAATTAAGCCTAGGATTCGCGTGGTGAGCTTGCTGCGTGTTTATTTCTGCACAGACTGTGCGTGTGTGTGTGTCTCAATGTATATAGGTGTGTGAGAGAGAGAGAGAGAGTGAGAGAGAGAGGTAGAAAGAGAGAGTAGTCCAGTTCCAAAACTTTCCTTTTTCACTTTCACTAAAACTGAGCAAATCACGAAAAAACTGATTTGCGAGCTCATTTGTGACATGGCCAAAGCAGTTTTACAAATTGTATCTGTTATTGAATAAGGCGAGTTTTGGAAACTATCACGTCATCTTTAGCGCACGTTTAAAAGCTACACAAATATTTTCAGAACTAATTTTTCCTTGGTGATTGACAAGACGAGTTTTGGAACTGGGCTACTCATATATAATTTTTAGAGGTACGTAAATTTCGCAGATACATTCCAAGTCAGGTTGAACGCTAATTATGTATACTTCATTGTCATGTCTGTGACTTGCTGGCAACTGTTATGAAACACGTTTGACTACTGCAAGCCAGTAGTAAACAAGGAAATAATGCGAAGTGATATCGCTTGCTACCAGCTTGTACGGTTATAAGCCAATATATAGTTGATTGTGGCCAGTGGGTGTATAGGACTGACAAGTCTAGGCTGCTGCCAGATGAATCCGCGAAATTGACGTACCTCTAATAATCTTAGATATCCACAACTGTCAGTGGAACTCAACGTCGCGGCACTTTTTTTGTTAGACTAGATCAGGCATTTTATTCTTGAAGGAAAATGTCAGGGAGTGCTTGTGTGATCGCAATGCCGGGGAACCCCATCGACCAATGCTACGCTTACTCGCACACCCATGACAAGATTTCGTTTTCAGATACGCAGGCGAATTTTACGACGGGAGGGACCTCCGAGTGGGCGGTGAATTTGTAGCCCGGGCCACCCCTTCTCGAGGTCATCGTCGACCAAGGGTCGTTCGCAGTCAACTGCTGTCCCTTCCTTGGTGGGGCACGCTCCGTGGAGACACCCCCTCACCCTTCGCGACCCGCTAAGACACCACGAGGCTATGCCTCTGGCTCTGTGAGACCCACTCCAAGATTCACACCCGCCACCCCCTCTGCTCCAGCACACTGCTAGCCTCGGACCCGGGGATATAAATTTTACGGCGATCTGGTCGAACGCGCCTGCGCGAAAAACACTTTTACAACCGGCTTTCCGCGGTCTCGCGTGTGGTAAGAGCGTGTCACAGAGGATTGGATGAGGTGCTTGCTGGGGAGGGGGAGGGGGGCTGCTGACCCAGGAGGGTTGTCCCTGTTGGGGGGGGGGGAGGGAGGTATCGTAAACTACGTACGCGGCCGGCCGCGGAAATTCAATTTCCAGTCGCCCGGCGCGCGTAAATCGAGCACAAACTTGCCGTAAATCTATTGATAAAAACGGTTTCGGAACGGACCCACCGCGGTTTTCGATCTGCGTACCGCAGGGGGAATTTATCCTTCCCGGCGGAGCCGTGAAACGACGTCAAGATGTCCTTGATGCATACACATGGTGACGTTCAAAAAGTAAATTGGTGAAATTTTTTGAGTAACACGACACAACTTTTCTCAGCAATCAGATTTAATTACATCGGATGTCCGTGAAATGATAGCAGCACTTGATGTGAATAATAGGCAGAGGCGAGCCAGGGGGAGAACGGTGGGATTTTTAGGGGTTCTAACCCCCTTCCCCCAATATCCACAAAAATTTGAAGAAAAAAATATAGTAAAAGATTAAATATATTTTTTACTAGTATAATATTCGATATTTCCTTACGAAAAACTGCTAAAATAACACTATTTTGCACCTTGAAATTTAAATTTTTCCGGGGAAGGATCCCCGGACCTCCCGCTTTACAAGGGTGGTCGCCGTTTTGTTATATTATTTTCAGGATAACCCCCCCCCCCCTTCTTACACGAATCCTGGCTACACCACTGATAACAGGTGATGACCTTGCCAATGTTTTAAAATAATGAAAATTTCTTGGCACAAATGCATACGGATGCTACAGCAAAAACGAAAATTTATTTTATTTTCAAAAAATGTATATCTCACATATTTAAGCGTACGTATAAAATAATTCCTCACATGAAAAAAAAAAAAACATTTTAAGATTTAACCCGAAAAACGTGGGACGCATGCAGTAGATAATAGTAGCTCAGGAGTGTATAGAGCAGCTGTCGTTGACAAAACTCACAACAGTTCGTAATATTTCCAGAGCCATAATGTTTTTAGTGACATAGATCAAGTATCCATGCATGAATTACCTATTGCATGGGTCCTGTTTTTTCGTATTATATCTTACATGTATTTCCACAGGATAAATTATTTTATACTTTTCAGTTAGTTTAAAAATAACGGTATATTACATAGGCTGACGGCTGTGCTGTGCTAATTATTAACGAAATGAAGGAACTTAAGGACACGCCTACCGCACTATTCATCACCATGTTATTATTTTTATATTTGTACTGGTCATTATTTTTTTTTTCTTGTTTTACACAAAATGTGACAAAATTTTCATCGTACAAAATTTTTTTATTTCGCATAGTTTTTGCGTAATGGCTCGTTAAAGCCAAAACTTGCATGTTTCCGTTTTAAGGACGACATTAAAACCAACTCGATTACCAAACTGAAAAAATCCACATTGAATAACGATATTGTAGGTTACAAATTCAGCTGTGTTTAGTCAAAAAATTTAATATTTTTGTATTTTTTTTTTAAATATTGAATTCTTAAATTTTTATTTTAAGTTTTAGCAATTTTAATTAAATACAAAAAAAATATACTTTGTTTTTATGTACGTGACAGTGTAGCCTGCGACGTCTTTCTTTATCCACTGTGAATTTTTTTCAGTTTGGTATGTCAGTTGGTTTGCGTAGTCCTTAAAACGGAAACATGCAAATTTTGACTTTAACAAGCTATTACACGAAAACTATAAAAGATAAAAAAATTTGATAAGAACCAAATTTAGTCACATTTTGTACATAAAATAAGAAAAAAATATATCTGGTACAAGTGAAAGGATCCGGATTCGAATACCGTCTCCAGCCATCGTTGTTTCGGTTGTCCATGTTTTCCTTTAATCACACCAGGTCAATGCTGTAATGATTACATACTTAACACAGGACATGGCATGCACTTTTCCTACTTCCTGTTCTCGTGCATAGTTTAGAGTAACGGCCTCTAATGACCTCGCTCTATCGACGATACGTACAGGAGAATAAGAATAAAAATATAAATAAATAATAACGTACATGAAATTTTCTTTAAGTAAATTACCAGCCAAAACTAAGCAATATTATATTGAATATATTACGATACAAAAAATAAATTTTCGTCAAATCTAGTTAACGGCTTTAAGATGTGTTTCCCTTCAGGGTTTAAGAAATAATACTTACGAAAACAGTATAAATACGAAGGGCAGTCGTATACTAAATTAATTAATTTGTAGGATATTTTGAGTTTCGATATTAAAATTATCTTGGACATTTTCACATGCCATAACATACCGAGCATACAACGCTTGCGACATCGGAAATTCAATCAGTACATATTTCATGCGCTAAATAAGTTAAATTTTACACATGAAACTGAAACCATAGTTGTGATGAAAAACACACACATCCAAAATAGCGACACTACTGCCTTCTTTTTAAAATAAATGTTAGTTTTTTTTTTTTTTACCCACTGGGTACGACAGGGGAAGATTATTTCCTAAGCCTATAAAAGTTCATCCCTATTTCTCTCCCGGGTATGAGTCACGGGTTCTGAGTCAAGCTTCAGGAGTCTTTCCTGCGCGGATCTGATCCCTAGACGCGAGGAGTATATATTTTAACAACGTGACGCATGCAGCCTCCCCCTACACCCCCCTCCTCACCAACTACTAACAAGCATCCAGGACATCCCTTAAAACACGAGGTGTCAGTACGTATTTTCGTCCCAGCTGCAGATCCAGAGGTGAGGTGGTATTGTGTCTGACATCCTGCCTAACACTATGTTGTTCCTACACGACGTCCAATTTTTCGTAGGGCACTTCCACCCCCCCCCCTCTCTTTGCGTTTCATTAATGTTACAAATGGAGGAAGCTGAATTGTTGCCCCTTGGAAGGCAGCCCTTCAGGATGTTTCAGTCAGTGGTGTGTTTGAAAGATTGTCTGAATTCTTGCCCTTTGGAAGGGATATATTAGCAGTTGTATATTTGATGGCTCGTCTAAACTGTTGCCCCTTGGAAGGACAGCCCTTTTGAGTTATATTTAGATTAGGTAATGATATATTAGGTTAGTTTATGTTATTTTCGCTCAAGTATATGTTGCCTCTTCCAAAGGGGTAGATATTCACACATAACTGCTAATACACAACTAACAGAAAAATCCTGAATGGCTGTCCTTCCAAGGATAAACAGTTCAGTCGCCCCTGCACATGCAAATTGGCTTCGTTTGTATTTCTACACAAATAATTGTTAGGATTTAATATTAAGTATCAAAGCCTTGTCCGACACACGGCCTACCTAACATAATATCCGAAGTACGTCCGACATGATTTCTGAACTTATTTTCTAATAAATTATAAAAAATCTATACCAGGCCAGACTGTCATGACAATACGAGATAAATTTCAATGTTAAAATAACCTACACAGATCGCCCTTCACTTTTCAACCAAGACTGTACTTTTACAAAATATGTGAAAACAAGTTGCCAAAAACTCTATTGCCTCACTTCTAATTACTGTTAGAAATACAAAAAAAAAATCATCAGAGCTACATATACAGCACTAATTATGTACATTTACAGAGGATTCTCTACGTTTGCAAAAAAAATTTTGTACATTTATAACAATGTTTGTCTTTTTACAAGTTTCCCATAAACTTATCAAGATGTTTACACGATTAATAAAAATTACTTGAGAATTACATTCCAGGAAAAATTATGACAGTGTGTTAGGTCAATTAAATTGATTTTGTTACATAACGAACACACTCCTAATATTAATTCCATCCGTTCTCACAGGCGTTTGGGATATTTTCAAACACAGAGAAGGATTCACGAAAATTTTCTTGTAGTACTTGACTGAAAATTGTCTAGCGATTCGTTTACGAGCTTGTCACAGTCTCAGTATGTATCTACCAGAAACAATAATGATAAATTTAAGTAAATCCACTGTGGCTGGATCATTATTTACCCTTAAGGACTCTGTCTAACAAAGTTAAAATAACTAATCAATGTTAAAGAAATTATTTCTTACCTTAACATTTTTATGTATAACATGACAGAGTGTTCAACGTCGCTTTGGAAGAACTGTCCTATATATATATATATATATATATATATATATATATATATATATATATATATATATATATATATATATAGCCTATATATATATATATATATATAGCCTATATATATATATATATATCTTGAGGTGGGGTTATAAGAGCTGATGAGGGTGAAGTGAGGTGAAGTAACAACACAACATCTATGCCCGAGCCTGGATTCGAACCCATGACCTCTCGCACCGGAAACCGGCTCCTAACCGACATCGCTACGGAGGTCGGGCTACATAACTTTTGAATTATCAGGTTTACCTGTGCGCATTTCTCTTTATGTAATATCACTGCAGTATCATAAATACGTACGATAGACCCAATATGCGCTATACATGTCAATATTTCCTTTAAAAAGTGAACATTGTAGGCCTACCAAGTAGGGTTGCCTATTAGTTTTGCCGACAGTCCAAATTTTTAATACAATTATAGACTTGTCAACGCATACAGCTTAACCCACATGCATGATTTTCAGGTATAAAGAATAATTTGTTTTCGATTCCTTAGCTTTCTACAAGCCTGACATTAAGCCGTACAACACACGTGAATATATAAATACAGGCTGGACAACTCTGTAATATTGAGCACATTGAAGTATACTAGCTGGGCGCAAATATTTTGAGTGTCTCTACTAGTAGAAATATACAATAATACAATATGTTCTTTACTTCTCAAATTATATATTTTTTACACCATTAAGCCGAACATGCAGTATTTTGAAACTTTCTGAACCACATCAGAAAGTAGCATCATGAACAGAAACATATAGGATGAAATAAATCTTGCTATTTACAATCTATAACTTCATATTTCGAACTAATGTTTGCGCCAACGGAATTTTTAAGTCTCAAAGTTACAAAACGTAGTGAATCAAAATACACATTGTCAGTAAAAATAATGCTCATCCCTTTTAACAAACAAAGCATGCACCACGATAAACTGAAAAATTTTGTCCAGTAGTGCAACATATATTTTCGAAGGTGTGTATATTCTGGCTTTACCTACCTGACATTTATATTTGTACTATCCTTTCCTGACTTACAAGCCAGTTATTTTATGTCTAGACTAATAAATGTCTTTCTAGATCTTAAGACATTTCACATGCGTTTGGCAGAATACAAAGTTAGTACTCTATTTTTTTAAAAAGTAGTTATAGATATTCTGCAATCCAACGACTAGGTTCAAATATATTGAATAGCAAATCAATGTTCTGTATGAGTCACAGATATTAAACAGCGCGCTTGTACAACTGTGTGACCAAAACTAAACATTCAATACTGTTTACTGTTCTACAACAAGAATTATAAACATATATCACGAAATGTTACTTCGGTGTTTCAGTTTCGTGACTGACGTTGACAGAGGGCGAAGAAGTAGGCCTATTTGCATAATATTTTTCTGAACTACTAGGACGATATTGTATGATAAAAATAAACTAATTAAAACACAAAAATATTTAACTTTGTAGCCAAAATATTTGCATCTCTTCCCAAGTTTGTAAGCCTTTAATGACCATTAGAAGTAGTGTTGCAAACGAGGTGTTCATAAATGTTTTATCTCCTTGTAAAGCAACGACGTAAATTCATCTTCAACTTGACTATCTCTGAAAATTTTTACTGTTTACTACAAAGTTTTCATATTTATATAGGCAAAACACACTTCCGACCATGCACACACATGTATTTATTTTAAACACAACTATAATTTATGGCCATACGTTCTAGGGACACGCTGTTGACTTGCGCACAGTTAATTCTGTTTCGACAAAGAATGTCTTATATTCGCAGCAAGAAAATTGAAAAACACATAATAGTGCTTGAATGCGTCGAGCTTATGTAAATATAAAAAAGAACGGGGTATACAATACAACCATTTTCACTCAACACACACATTAAATATTCTCACCAGTTGTTGCAATATAAGAAATTATTTGTCTGAAAATATTTGTAACTAACATTTAATAACGTACCTAATAGAACATGTTATGTTAAAGGAACTTACATTCGTCTAGTACGCTATGACAAGCCAATAATACAACAAAGGAGTAATAGCGGTAGCCAATAAGAGTTAATGAGGTTATGGGCGTTTTTATTATAGCAAAGGAATTAAACAACATTCTGCTTATAATATCGTCAGACCAAAATTTTCATGTTATTAATGAGCACATTAAGAAATCTTAAGGTTATTTACTGATAAAGTAAGCTGTTGTAACTCTAATTAGTAAAATAATTTGTCATAAATATAAAAAAAGGTTAAATAATTCGTAATAAAAAACAATGTAACGCTAGTAAATATTGTTAAAATAGTACTGAAAAAATAAACTTGAGAAATATAAGTATGGTACCTACAAATGGTTTCTTATTTACAGAACTTAATTAGATTACGTACTGTATGTTAATTGATATGTTTTATGTTAAATCAAAAATATAAATTATTATTGTTAAAGGTTAGAAGATATCCATTATTTTTTTAAATCGAGGAAAAACACTTTCCTGAGATTTATTTCACTTTTGCTTGAGATGAAGCATAGAAGCATAGCTACTATACACTATGTAGTCGCCTAAAGTGTCGCTCGTAAAATAAACAACTAAATATTGATGTCACATTTGTCAAAGTCGATGACACAACCGCTGCACGAATATTTTAGTGCGACATATAATTTAATTGTTTATTACAGACCTGCTTATTAGTCCTTTCCGCCAACTAAAGGCGACGCGACGGGTTCCATGTCTGCGAGTTTAATTTTTTAAATACTGAAATACAGCAGATAATACAAAACCGTTACATAGAAATGTTGGAAATAATTTGTTCTATGTAGCCAATTTTTTTCCTTCAAAACATGAGTTTCTGACTTAATTAAATTTTCTTTAAGTCAATAACTAGCCAAAATTATACAAACATACGTTTAAAAAAACACTACATAGTACAAACTGTTTCTAAAATTTCTATGTAACGGTTATGCAACATCTGCTCCCTTTCAAGATTAAAAATAAATAAATACAACTTTCTAAAATAGCATAAAAAGTATCCGTGACCTTCAGAGTGGTATACAGCAGGCGCTATATGCCGTGTCTGAGATAAGGAACCAACCAGGCGATAAGGGCTAGACTGGCTCGTGTGTCGACAACCGTGTCGCCCTTATGCGCAGGGCGTGAAAATGACGAGCAGTGTTTCAGTCGTTGGCTGTTTCCTATGGGACTTTAAGCGATGACACTATTTTTTTTATTTATGGAAAGCAGCACGTGCTTCTTTTTTTACGATTCCTGTAGGTATTTTTTACGTGACAGCAGTCTGATAAAGCCTATTTTGGCCATTTTGAAGTGCTCAGAAACCACGTTTCTAAGAATGATACCTAAAAAACAAAAATATAGAAGCGTAGTTTTAAATGCGTTTTCTTTTCGAAGATAGAGATACCGAACACACGTTTATTAGTATCCTTAAAAAAAACTTTCTCCTAATACGCTGCAACAACGCTCGTGCGCGAGCTGTATATTAATCCCAAGAGTTTGTGGTGAAAATAAACGCTAATAACACAAATCGAAATATACACGTTTTTAAAAGTCAACCTGAAAAAAAAAAACTACAAGATAACAATTCTCGATACCAATATTCGGCCACTTTATGGAGAAACATTAACGCCCTGATCTCTTGTGCCGCAATTAAATGTACGAGATTTTGGCGTTACAAATTGTTCTACAGAAATGCGTTTCACGAGAAAAAAAATTTGCTCAGAAAGTTGGCAAAACTTATTCTCTAGGATTGCTGTTTTTTTTTATTTTTGCAAATAGGGGAAATTCATATGTTTTTATTTTAAAGAACGTTTCATTTAATGAACAACGGTACCATACTTTCTTACGTTGCGTCTTTATAACTCTAAACAAACTTAAACGTGAACCGTCATGTTTATGTCCCTGTGACGTCATTATGATACTGTACATTTTATTGTATGTAACACACAAACGACAGCAACATACGTTCAAGCCATGAAATTGTGTTAAATCAAATTGTTTGTGCGGTAAAAATGAGTATGGCTGGAAGTCCGAAGAATATAAATGTGCATAGTAGTTCCTTTGCGCAGCAATAAAATAAAATTTATTCCGAATAAAATCTTAACCATAGCGCTGTCTGACAAACCAAGGCGGACTGCATGGTTCAAGCTACAAAAAGAGACCCAATAGTATGCAATTAACGACAATAATACAGTTTACGTATGTAATTATTATTTCTATGTACTTTGTACAATATGTATAAACTTGCAGTCAACAGCTTGCAGTTTGCGACGAAATATCTGCAGCTGAAGTGTTTTTGCTGTTTCACAGGCTTAGGCAACATCATTTGCCAATATGCGAGTTCAAGGCACACATGATTGGCCCATAATTCGAGCGGTGGGCGGAGTCTTGCGAAACTTGCCCCGAGATGGCAGTACAGCTCTCAAATGCCTTCCATTAGAATGTAAACATTATTAAGACAAAAAATTTCTTTTAATTTTAAAAAAATTGATCTACTATATTATTTTCCCGACCCGCGCAACCAGGACGTTCGATGACCAGTCTTTGGTTAAACGCATTCCTTATATTAGCTCGATAAGTTCACTTTTTGTGCGCATGCGAACTTCCTTCGGCTGACTTTTCAAACATAAACTTGTGATTATAAACCGGATCTGAAACATTAAAATAAATTCGTAGTAAGTTATTATCACTCTAGAATTTAAATTAAATTGACATAAACTCTAACCTATGACTAAAACGTCGGAATGTGTGAGATATACTAATACTTTTCTGTTTTCATTCCTTTATAATCAACACCAATGAAATTTTCGTTGTTGATTAACAAATCTGCAACCACGCATGCCTTAACAACAGGCGAATTTCCAGAGCTAAATTTCACATAACCGGGTTCGCTGCATTACATCAGATTTTAAAAGGCCGTGAAAAATTCCAATACGCACGATAGTGCCTGGTGGGCGACGGCTAACCTACACAAGTAAGACTACGTTATAAATGTGCTAGCCAATAAGAACGCGTTTTTAAAGTTTACGGCGGCGTTTAAAAATTTGGCGTTTTTAAAGCTGAATAATTTGAAAAATACAATGTTCACGGAGCTATTGCTTTTCCTGGTTGCATTTAATGCCGAGATAATTCAGAAGAATCATGCAAATACTAAAAACTTTTTCCGGGAATTTTCCGTATTGGCTCCGAGAAAGCTACAATTTTAAACTGATGCTCTTTAGCGCTGAATTATGTACATGTACTCTTAAAAGATAATCCGGCCCTCATCATCGCTAGGTTTGTGGAGCTACGCAAGTTTTAATAATGCACAGGTTCCCACTCACCACGGCTGGCAAGCCACCACGGAGGCACACCGCAGAACCGAGTTAGCGCGCTCTGCAACCCAGACACCCAATTTCCTGGAATATCCAACCCCCTTCCTTTCCGCGCGCCCTGGAGCATCACCATCCTAATCCTGACCCCTAACCTCCGAACATCGAAGTTGACAATCTCATGTCTCTTGCTTACACTTCCTCGCCCCGCTGTTACCCCCCTCCCCTCGCAAACCCTTCTTAGCCCCTAGGAGCCCTACCGGAGCCCTGGGGCTCCCAATAAATATTTCACTATGCCAATAAATTAGGACGATTCCTCCCCGAAGCCGTTCGTCCCCGCCGCGGCTGGGGAGAAGGAATGAAGGGGCGGGGGTGGGGGGGAAGAAGCAAGGGTGAAATACGCATTCCACCCCCGGCGTCTGGAGCAGTCCTTCTTGGACGCCCGAGGAAGAGGGTAGGAAGACGGCAAGAAGAGATGGTTGTAAGAGGACGGGCGGCCGGACGCACTAAGTATCGTGTGGTCAAGAAAACCATCCGGGGAACGGGAAATTTACTGCTAACAACATTTTACACGCTCCCCTCTGTGGCGCCCTCTGCAGTATGGGGTTGTCCAGGGGATGGGGACCACGCCTGTCGTAAACAATTTGCCGTCGAACAGCGTTCTTTACTGTGACGCGGGAGTCGCCGAGTGCTTCTCTCCGTCATAGCAGAAGCCACGGGGAGAACATTACTGCTCCGTTCAGCTAAGCACATCGCCCGGGTCTTGAAATAAACTAGAAACATCAAAGGTTGTAAGGGTTAGACAGCACACACATCACGCCTCGCCCTAGCCTCTAAGCGCGTCACTATAAACTGGAGGGACTGATGGCACAGTGAACCAGGTCCATTCTTTCTTCCTGAAACTTGGAATCTGTTTTCTTACTAACTAAATTAGACGTATGTATGACTAAACACATACAATATATTACTGTATTTAACCATACATCTGGTATGAAACACATTTTTTCTGGGCATTCACGAAATCAGTACGGCATCAGACTCTTCAAATATTCTGCAGCCAATATATTGCCCCTATGATATCGTCAGTGGTACAAAGAAAAGGTTTCGTACGGTCAACCAATAACTCGTCGTATATGGCGAAACAAGTATTCATTTGTCCCAACAATTATTTTGTTGCTTGAAAAAAAAAACTCATCAAAATATTGTAATTTTGTTCTGAACTAAATCCTTTTGTAGCGACAAATAAATCTACCAGGCAACCAAATATTTAGTGGAATCTACTGTCAAAAGTTTTAGCATTACGAAAAAATAATCTTTAAATACTACAGGAGAACCTGAAATGTGTATGCACATAATATGTAGATTTCATTCAATGATATTCCTAAGCAGACAACACACACATTTCAAGAAGTTATCAGATAACTTTCATCAGACGGAGCTATGACTGTCGAGCACTACACCTGACTGTTCGATATGCAGATACGGTTAAAAATCGTTACCGAAAATATAAACATTGTTAAAAAGTTAAAATTTAAATTGTGTACGAAACAAAAATATTTGTTATTTGTTACATTGCAAAACATCTATTGAATTTAACCTTCAACAAGTTAAAAAAAAGTCCTTAGTTTTGACGAAAT
The DNA here is from genome assembly GCA_003012365.1 of Medauroidea extradentata. Taxonomy (NCBI): domain Eukaryota; kingdom Metazoa; phylum Arthropoda; class Insecta; order Phasmatodea; family Phasmatidae; genus Medauroidea; species Medauroidea extradentata. The sequence continues at coordinate 49,458 of PNEQ01077422.1, read as the reverse complement.
AAAAATCGTATTTCTGTTTTGGATGGTTCAGGTACAACACTTTGCGAGATAACCTCCTCGAGATCATCCGTGATTATAATTCTAAGCATTCGCAGTAAGGAAATATAAACAAAAGTATTGTTTCAGATAGTTGTGAAAATCATTTTATGTACACATGTCCCCACCATACATGGTTTATATACACTACTAAAACGAGCATTTACATGATAAGTTCTAAAAAAAAGTACAAATCAAATCGTATACATATATTACCGTTCGGTTACACCAACAAATTGTACATCTGTATATTTGCGTACAAATTATTACGTTGCGCCCACAAAATATTTTATTGTCAAACGTAGGCACTTTGTCAATTAAAAGAAAAAATTTAAAGGGCAAAAAAAAATATGTTTTATTTATGTAATAAATTATGTTTCAGGGTGCCGCCTATCCGCCCGTTAGAGGATCGAAAACGACGGAGCAGTAAAGTCGACCTTGAAGCGTACATCAAATGTTGCATCGCCTCTACGAGCCAAGCGCTGAACTAGCGTGCAAGGTTCCCGCCGAACAGTTTTTACTATGGGACACTAAGCGGTGACCATATAATTTTACTGTCGGCAAGTCTGAGACTAAGCTCAGTGCACGTTTCAATCTGAGTTTCACATCTTCAAGCACGTCAGTCTGAAAAGGCAGTTTTTATCTATGCTGGAGGGCTTAACAATGAGATTCCGACAAAGCGTGAAGTGTGTTTTCCTTCCGCACTTTGGCGCAATGGGCACCCGCAGAGTAGTTTCGTACAAAAAAAACCTGTTTGCGAACACACTGCTACGTATTATATATGCCTGGAAGGCGGGGTGGTTATGCTCATCTTCATAGTTAATGTCACTACTGAAACATATTTCGTAAAATAACATTTAATTCAGAGTAGTACTATCTTTGCAGTGGCGTAGCCAAGGGGGGGGGGATAGGGGTTGTAACCCCCCCCCCCTTGCCCGGGGTGAATCGGCTTTCAAGACGTTAGGTGTTAAAAGGCCGTAAAACCCTCTCATCATCATTGCCCGGGGGATGACGAGTTCATCGGTTAGTTTACAAAAGTTTATTAAAGAAGATACGAATTTTAATTATTGTTTATTAAAAATATGTTATTAAATTTCTTTGCTGGCCTTTATGTATACTGCATAACTAGGCTTATAAACATATTTACATTACATGTTGTGTACTCCTGTGTAGCCAAGACGACAGTATATAATCATTGCTAATCACTTCAGATCCGTGGCGTGGGAGGCCGATGACGTTGCTGTTCGTTATTAGTTCGCTGCGTCGAATGTAGATAGGGTTAGTTGGTAACTTGACTCGGAAAAAAAAAATATATATATGAGAGCTTTAAAACAGGTATTGCTTTCGCCTTTTGCTTTTTGAACTCTTGATTATTTATTTTATGTTTGCACTTTGGTAAATTACCTCCCCCCCTCCCTCGGGTTGTTCATCAAACTTGTGTATCCCCCCCCCCCCTTAGAAATTGCTGGCTACGCCACTGTCTTTAGGGTTGTCACGCACTCTAACTACCAGCTGTTGATGTTAACTTCTGGTGTTGCCTGCAACCATAAACAGGATAACGCATTATTACTTTTTTATCCCAACAGACAAAATACCAGAAGTCGAACCATTGTCGAACTATCACCTTCCCGTAGGCCTATTCCATTACCTTCCTTGAATTTAAATCTGAGATAGAGTGATTTAAGGTCGTAAAAGGGGCGACGTTGATATGTTTTAAATAAATAAAAATAACACAACATTCAGAACTTTTATTTCGGAAACTGTAATAACTAAGGCCGCGGTTTTATATCGTGACGTTGGCAGAGCGGCGTTATTTCCAACAAAAATGTCTCTCTCTCACTCCCACCCTGCCTTCCCCTTCACACAACCAGAGGGCAGACATTTTACCCCGCGTGAAGAGTTCTCCCGCTTACATTTCCGCCGGGAAATGGAAACCACGGTGGCCGCCCGCATCAAGTATTGAAGAGGTCGTCCTGTCGCGGCACGGAACAAAAGTTACGACGCGTTATCTCGCCTGCAAATGAATTTCCATCCCTGCTTCCAGACGGACGAGGCAAGAAAAAAAAAGAGAAAACAATCGGAATGGAAGTAAGTAGTCGGCGTATATTACTGTCTACCGGTTGTGTGGCACGTATCGTAGTCGTATTAATTAAAACCTGCTACGGGCGGTCATGAATTACCCGGTCAGCCAGCTCACGCTGTGACTAATGCCCGTAGATAAGAACAACCGTACCTTCGAGAAACTTCTACCAACCAGGTTTACCTGGAAATTGAATTTCTTATCGTAAGTATTCCTATCCGAATTGGGGCATGTCACATGCCGTTCTCCTAGTGGCTCGCTTGAATTACTATTTGGACACGTGACCCAACATAGAACTGTGTAGAAAATTGGATGGAGGTTTGCAGACGTGAACCAACCCAGAAATTACTGCAGTTGAGATATTCAAGACCAAAGTCTACTTCGTCTATATAAACCTATAAAAACTGCTTTTCTGATCAATTTTTTTTCCTTTAATTATTATGATGAGAGATGATGGTTTGTCGCGGGAAAAAATTATAGTTTGCTGGGTTTCAATGTACATTCAACTTATAAAATATTGCTGGCTTTAGCTTGTACGTGGAGCTGTTACCCTATTTGACTGAGCCAATAAGAATCCCGCTATTGAATATTTTAAGCCTGTTATTGGTCTGTAGACAGCTACGTTGTGTCAGACGTATATCAATCACCCAGTCATACATGTTGCAAGAAACTACAGTGTTTTCAAAGGTATGTTGGCACAAAACATTTTCGCGATATTCCATCATCTCTAATTATGATTTAATGCTTGTCCTTTTTCTATGATATACTTCTTACCTTCCTCTTCTACTTGCTATGATTATCTCAAAATAAATTACTTTGTGGACTGGTTCTGTTCTACATAGCTCCATCCAATTATGACTTATCTGTAGGGACAGGATAAACCCGCTGGTTCACAGACCTGTCTGCTGATCTCCAAGAATATCTGAGTGAACTAGCAGGCGGCAACTATCCATCGGCTGCTCGTTGACACATTCATACCACATGGTTAGGCCTGCATTTAGTTGCGTCTTTGCTAGGTTTAGTGCTCTCCAGGATGTCACATAAGTCGAGGGATAGTTGCAAAAGGCCATGCTCTCTTTGTTTCTACTGTTTTGGTATTGTCATTTAGAGCAGATATCAAAATATGTTCGGCAGTTATGCTTAAAATGGTTTTTGCCGAGGTAGCTATTTTTTTTGTTTCAAAACAAGAAAGTATACGGTTTCGACTTAAAAGTCAACTAACCATAATTTCGTTAATTTCGTAATTAGCTCAAATCATAACATTTATATTCATAAATTAAAAATACTGTCATCCAATACGGAGAAGACGATTTTAAACAAAACGGCCATTATTTAATATCTGCTCTGGTTTAGGTGTAAAAAATTTAGTAGCGCTAAAAAGTAGAAACAAGGAGCATGGCCTTAAAAGTTGTCTGATGTCAAACTTGTACAAAAATAAAAAGCCTGACGTTTACAAATATCTAATTATTTGGTCGTTTATTGATTAAATCGTAGTATTTAACGAAGTTTGACAAAAACCAAATATTCGACAGCGCTTCAACTAAACCATACCAAATTTACTACTTACTAAATAACGTCCTATAACACGACTAAATGTTTGCTTTCCTTCAGTTGGTACATCTTCAGTAATTTTAGCAGTAATTATGTGAATGTGGTCACAGCGAAAGACAAAATTGTTAGCACATAAGGTGGAATATCTGAGGTTCAATTTAGAACTCTATATTTCAATCGACATGTACAACACATAGGCCTAACAAGAAAGTTATATCTGAACTGCTAAATTTTAAAGAGGTATTTTAAACATGAGTATCATTTCAATGTAGGGTCCGCCTGACGTTACAATTCGTTAAATGTTTTAGCCGAAAAACTTGTAACTGCACTGAATTGTTTACTATAGGTAGGTATATCTACCCAAAACTACTAAAACATGTTTTGGACTTTTTTTAAAGGAACAGACAATTTAAGAACATGTCCAGATATATTTTGTTTACAGTCAGGTTAAAAATGACTAATGGACGTTGAAGTAGAAGTATTTCGTCCTAAAGTAAATTAGCAAGAATCTCAGCGTTGAGTTGCCCCTCACAGGACACAGTTAACTGCAACAACTTCACACGTATCAATCTAAGAAACATGTCAGTATCAATTAAATACAAATAATGAATTTGGAATATGAGTTTGCCGGCATCAGATTGCACAACTTTTCCAAGTTAACTGGACGGCAATAGTTTGGATAACACAGGACGTTTTATTTAAATTCTTAAGCTGAGTTTTCATTAATCGGCAATGACAAAAAGTTGCCAATATTCACTACACATTAATTACGAGCGTGGTTGGTTGTAGCATTGCATGTGGGAATTCGTAGCGAGTAAGCACACTGTTCAGTGGTATCAGGATTCGGTTAAAACACGAAATGATGAGAGTGAGATATTTTCGTCAGCGCTTAACATCGAGGTCTTTAGCGCTGTTGAAGGGTGACATGATGTGAGTATGGAGCACTAACGTGCGCGGGAAACGGGAGATCCCCGAGAAAACCCGCCGACCAGCGGCATCGTCCCGCCGGGAATCGAACCCGGATCGCCTTGGTGGGAGGCGAGAAGTCTGACCTCTCGGCCACCCTGGACCGAACACGAAATGGAATTTGCTCATGATTTTTGCAATGGAGACAATTGATTACTAAATAAAAAACGATATTCCAACTAGGCGTATGTTTTTGTAGTGCTCGATGAAGCGAAGACACCTGTGAAACTAAGTAAAAACTTAACACGCCGAAAACAAGCGATAAGCATAGGGCCTATATAAAAAAATACGCACGCAAACCACATAGTAAAAAAATATACTTTATTAAATAAATTGTCTAGGCAAAACCCCTAGAAGATGCATTCTGTCTGAACAAAGAAACATATTTCTTCAGTGATTAACAATTATCATTTGTGCCCTAAACTTCAAATTTAAATCAATATAACAAGATTAATTTTAAAGCATGTTCAAATTGTTACGTGTTCTTCAATTTAAAAACTGTGCAAATTATTTGCAAACGTTATTGACAGCATCCTCAACTGACATAAATATAATCGTAGTGAATGCATATTTATTCATATTCTCAAAAAATAAATATCTCATATTGTGATTGACATCTCAGTCGACAATTTGTTACTTACCGTGCATTACGGAAGATAACATAAAATCAAGTGTGTTAAATTTCCACAGTATTGATGACGGCAAAAAAAATTCTTAACTAAACACACTGATGGTACAGTAATAGTCTCAATATCTTTAATAATACTACGATACATTTATGCAACAAATAAAACTTTTAGATTATAAGCAATTCATTGTAAGGCTTACGGTAAAGAGTACTGCGTGACTAGAAACGTCGTACCTGTAAGGGACACTAGTGTAGAACTTTACAATGAAAAGACAAATGAAGGAAAGTCCTAATGTACTTATGATCATTTGATCGATATCGCACGAGCACACCGGGACAACGAACAAGCGGTAGACTACGTGTCCACCATTATTGTCTCACGCAATGTTCACGACCTACTACGAAGTTGGTCTTTGTATTTCTACGCCAACATTTACCTTCATTGGCAATGCCATTTCGAGCTACAAACCTAGGGCAGCCATTCGCGTCAAACGAAATTTTCCATGACGTCTACCAGCGGCTGGCAGGACTGATTAAACACAGAGCAATGTGGCACAGTGGTAAACTACACTCGCATTTCATTGCTCCTGTGTTAAATTCCCGATCCGAACAAGTGAGTTCGAGTGATAAAATGTTTAGTGGAATCACTTCAAGAAGATGCTGGAATAGTCCCTTATAAATGATCATAGTCGCGTCCTGTCTTGTTCTTCATTCTGTGACAGGCAGAAAGGTATTGTTTTCCGTGATAATAGTTATGCAAAAAACTGTATCAATGCCTTATGAGAACATCTGCTGCGCTGCTTCGTGGCCAGTGATTGGATATTATTTAAGAGTTAGTGGAAGCTAGTTTTTTTTACGTTCGAGGCACGGAAAAGAGGAAGGCTATAAGTGAAATATATATACCACGTCCGCCAAACACCTCATCGCTTCTAAACTAGCGTACAGTGTTTTCGTAGACAATGTTTTTTAACGGGACATCAAGCGACGACCCTGTTATTCTATTCGCGGAAAGTTGTGGTAAAGTCTAATGCAGGTTTCTATGACTTGGTTTCCCGACTACGGTTGATATTTTCTCAGCTACAGCAATGTGGGAAAGTCATTTTTGGCACTTTTGAGGAGCTTGGAAATCATGTTTTTTAATTATCGGACGGCATTTTTTTAAAACGTAGGGACACCGTTTGAAGTGTGCCTTATTTTATGTAGATAAACTCAGTGGAAACATTTTTAATAGTGAGACAAGAAAAATACTTTCCGTATCACACTACAGCACGGCTGACGCGCCAGGTCAAGTAACTCAACTCTCGGCGTGTTGGGATTCCAGCGGCAAATCACAGACGTGGCGGTGTCCTAGTAACTATATTGTCACTGTCATAGTCCAACTAGCGACGCATAAGCACATAGACACACCGCCAATAGCCATGAAGCGAAGCCTCAGACGAGAACGTAAAGCAATGAAACAAGTTGCTGAAAAATTCTTTTCACAAAAAAATCAGTTGCTCTACCGATTGGTTCCGTCTGTAATGATCCCACTGCAGACAAGAGGCCTCTGTACACGGCTGATACACGGACACAAGGGAGCGTTTGGATGGTGTCATGCACCAACATACTATCCGCCAGTTTTTAAGTTATCAGTAAAAACATGCTTAGTGCCAGTGGTTTTTGGTGAAAGAATTTCGCAACAACTTATTTCAATACTTTACATGCACACCTTCACCCCTGGTTCGTGGTTATTGGCAGAATATAATAGGGCAGAGGAGTGGCTCATTTGACTGCACCAACCAGAACAATGTTACCGCGACACCACACCTCCGTGATTTGTGGGTAGGACCCCGAGATGCCGAAAGTTAACAACTTCCAATCACTGACCATGAAGCTGAGAAACAGGTGTTCACATAAGGCATTGAAACAAATTGTTGCAGAATTCTTTTCATCAAAAAGGACTTGTTCTAAATAAATATGCTGCAAGTTTTTTACGAATTGAAACAGTCTTATAAAACGTATATTAGTGTTATAATTTCAATATTCATAATCCACAGGGTATAGAAGTAAAATAATTTCTACAATACCCTTTAAATGCAGAAAAATATTTTGTACCGAACTAACAAATGGTGCATAGACTATTGATGCACGGAGACAGATGAGCGATAAGGTTCATCCTGCCATTACTCGACGATAGCCACTTCGCCTCTATTTGCGACGCACCCAAGTGGCGTGCTGTAATTTCTTATTACTCTTTATTCCATGGCACTATAAGCAGCAACCCTACAATTGTATTTTCGGAAAGTTTATAGTAATGTCCAACGCATGCTTCTACTGTAGTGTTTTACAAATACCGGGGTTATTTTTTTGTTACAGCAGTCTGAAAAAAAAACTCTTATAGCTATTTTGAGGAGCCTTAAAATAATGTTTCTAAACAGTGTGCTGCAATTTTAAAATTACAGAAGCATAGTTTGAAGCACGCTTCTTTGTAGACAAACATATGGAGGTTTCGAAAGGAAGAGAAGGAACGTGGCAAGCTACATCACCGCCCATGCCCCACGCTCATGATACTCTTAAGCATATGCGTATGTTTAATTTCCTCGGAACAGGGACTGTACAAAACGTACACTGGTGTTGTATGTTTTAGACATACGAATAATTGAAGAAGCTACGAATTTAGAAATATTAAACGCATTAGTTTCAGTGTTATGTACACTACATTATCTGACAGAGATTTAGGAAAGCACAAATGTTAAGTCATAGCTAAATATATCCGCTAAAATTTACTGTAGCAGCAGAATGGTGCCTCAGGTTTTAATTCTGTGTTATAAGAACACTACCAGCACGATCGGAGCAAGGAGGTGGGTGAGAAGGTAGTAAGGTCCATTATTGCTCTCTTGTGACTTACCTCGTCGCCTTTAATCGCAAGACACTCAACTGACATCAGTATAAGCCCTTCGGTTTATCGCTTCAGTCCACCTTTTTCTTTCCAATTTTAATAAAAGTTATGTCCAATGATTATTTGTACCGGCTACTATCCAGTGTCACGTACGTACATCAAGAAGGCAAACAAAAAACCGCTTACATTTGTTCACATCTAAACATACTTAAAAAAAACTAACCTCGAAATAAATTATTTTCAGCCGTCGCTCTATGTAGGCCTACTCATGTGCGATTACATAATGAGAATAAAGCTGCATAAAACTTTCAATACGATTCAATTTAATTATTCATAGGTATATCAGAATTCAACAATTTACACTGTTAGTTAAAGCCAAAGGAATTTTGACTAATTCAATACGTTGCAAGATTTTTCGCTAGCGGATTGTGGTTTTGTTAATACAGTATTTATTGATTAAAAAAACATAGAAAACAACAGATTGGGGTAAAACAGTCGAACTTTCAGTATATTTCATTCTTTTATAATAAAAGCTAAACATAATTGTTGTTGTAAAGGCCGTTATTTTAGTTACTATAGTGTCAAGTTTATGCAGTGAATGTTTTGTATTGTTGGCAAGAGTGACGAGAGTGTATGGCCGCCTGACACAGGAGCTGTGTGTTTACAACTGGGAGGAGCAGTGTGTGTTGCCTACCCTCCCAGGCGGACATCAAGGCTCAAGCGCCAGGCTAGAACGTCCATTATTACGAGTACACTACCACCTACCCCCTTACAACCTCGCCTGAAGCCGGCCCGCTCTTAATTGAGCACTTCTGAAAGCTCTTTCAGCCCCGCTGTGTACTCCCGCGCCGACGTGTACAAACTGACACTACACGTGCTTTGAAGACTCGTACATGTGCCCACGTCAACTGACACCTTTATCTCGAGAGAAAAAATATATTCGTAATTTCGCCTTGAAATAATCAGAGTTTACGTGTAATGACACTCCAGTGTCGCAGCTTTAATATTCCCTGTTAGTACATGCAGTACTAACATTCAAGTTGCAAAAGTTAAATTATTAATAGCGCTAATTTGGTGTACGCATGCAACTGCACAGAAAAAAAAGGTTTGTAGTTCCTTAATATTTAATTTTTTTGACAACTTTTAACAGTTAATAAAAAATCTTTATGTAGTCAAAACGTAATCCCGAAATAGCTATGTTTTTGCAATCACTAAAACGAACATTTTCCTATAGTAGGACTTTTGTTTTAAAATATAACTTTTAGTCACAATTAGGAAAACGCACACGTTTATTTTCTTATACAGCACATACTCATTTTATTTTTACAAGATAAAGTAATTGTCAAAACATGTTACGTTACGTGCTAGAAGAAAATTTCGCAAAATGTTTTAAGTGATAAAAAAAGTCCAAATCACTTTAAAAACTAATGTAATTAATGTTTATAAACTGAGTGATTGAAGTTTAATAACACAAATTTCAACGTTACCCTTTGCATTTTTTTTTAAATTTATTATTTATTTTGTAATTGGCAGTTGGCAGCTTTCTAGGTCTTTTTTGAAAAATGCAACAGTAATTGTTTGCTGTATAGCAAACTTAAATTAAACCTATTTGACAATATTATTTGTTAAGGAGCTTCCTTAATTAATAAATTAGCTCTATTGCAAGATACTACGTTTATTCTAATTACTAGAAAAATAACATTCCGTCGAAAATAAATTTTTAAAGTAAAGGTAGAAGTATCTTTGCTGCTAAGAGTCGAAGTTCTGTTATTGTAATATCAATAAGATTATAAAAAAGCTAGAGTTTCAGCGAAATATATCATAATACTATCGGTTTATAATACATATTCATCTGACAAACCAATTATTTACTAATGGTAACCGAGACTGCATCCATTAAGACCGCATTTTTGTATTGAAACCCTTTAACAACTTTTTTTTTGTGATAAAACTGACTAAAAGCTAAATGTGTTTTCATATTTCCATTCCCTTTTTTTTTATTCCACGCTCAGAAATACTGCCCCTGCGGTCAAAATCTACCGTGGTTTCCAGCCTCAATGTGTCTTCTCAGACGAGAACAATGCCACATAGATATCGATCCAAGTGTACTTCCGTCTGCAGCTTGCTCCGGTCTCTGCTATGTAAGGACGCTACTTAAGGAGTCAGTTTTTGATCCGTATTGTATTATCAAAATTTTCTCTTCGACAAAGCAAAGTATATATTCTTGGTGAACTGCTTGACACAAATAATAATGGAATTTTTCATTAATTTGTCATGCAGAAGCATTGCAAGAGAGTTTTTGAAAGGTAACCTATCATCCTCTAGTAATGGTTCTGCATGATACATTAATTTAATATTCCATTTTAATTTACGTCATGCAGTTTACCAACAATAATATATCCTATGCTTTGTTGAAGATAAAATTTTGATAATACAACTTGAATAAATGTTACTGCTTAAAAAACTGAAAATACAATATAACTGTCCAACACAATCCCTTAAAGCACAAAAAAATTATAATATACAAGTAATTACTCGCATTGCCAGTTTATAAATATTTGCACGTGACCTCAGGTGAGACAGTTCAGCAGTTGATAGCACGTGAACGGGCAGTTCTTCACTTGACTGCACTTCGCTTTGTGTCATCTCGCGTCGTTTACAACGAGTCAGCAAGTCGTGTTCGTCACAACGGCAGGTCGGAGACTTTTATTGGGCCGTTCCTTTGAGAAACATATTTCAGTTTATGGAGGTCCAGCGGTTTATAGGGACTTGCCGACAACGGGGAGGACATTTGCCAGGGGCTTTACGGCTGTGTCTGAACTACCCAACCCGCAGACTGGCAACTGTCAAGTCTCACACCGGGTGACGACAGCTACTGGACGAGAAACAAGCTACTCCGTGGTTTACAATGTCAAACACAACTCCAGCTTAAGTCCATGACTACATATTTTACAGTTCCGTCTTACAAAACGCGGTTTTTCACGCCATCGCACAACCCAATTAAACAGTCAAGTATGCGAGCCCTTTAGTATTGGGCACCAAGCTTCTACATTTTTGAACGACAATAGATAGAGGTACGTCAATTTCGCGGATTCATCTGGCAGCAGCCTAGACTTGTCAGTCCTATACACCCAATGGCCACAATCGATTATCCATTGGCTTATAACCATACAAGCAGGTAGCAAGCGATAGCACTTCGCATTATTTCCTTATTTACTACTGGCTTGCAGTAGTCAAACGCGTTTCGTGACAGCCTCCAGCAAGTCACAGACGTGACAATGAAGTATACGTAATTGGCGTTCAACCTGACCTGGAATGTATCTGCGAAATTTACGTACCTCTAACAATAGATTTTAAAACATAAACGGATTCCGATGTTGTAAAATCGCTCTGTAACTTTTTTATATATTAGGTACTCTGACTTTGCCGATATTTAATTAATTGAATTTCCTTTCAATTGAAAAATTGCCTAAAATTTTATCTAATTTCTTGAAAAATTACATTATAATGTAGTAAAATATATTTGCAACAAAGTAAGAGAGCGACTTTTCGCTACCGGCTCTCTTCTGGGCTTAAAAAAGTATTCTCTAGAATCCCGATTGATTGTCTGGCTAGGCTGTTAAAGGTAAAACGAACCGTATTAATATTGACAGGAGTCGTCATTTATTCGATTTCTTAAATTGTTATACACTTACTTTACATTTGAAAATCTGAAATATGCAAACAGATATGTACATTTCGTACACCTCCTGTATACATATTTTTTCAATAACACTAAACGCAAAGGTTTTATTTGAAGATTCACACGAGCTACAGTACATAACGCCTAGTAACCGCAGCTATATTATATTGTTCATACGAGACCGCTTTGTTGGAATAATCTAAGTGTAATTCATATCTTATTGACAATTAGCAGCTGCCGTTCTAAGCCATCAGATATTTAACGTGACTTCCTGCGCCTGGTGGATGTTGTGTGTTTGTGTGAGTGAGGCACGGCGCCAAGGGCGATGTTGACTGGCTCATCTGGTGCGGTATCGCCTCTACCACAAGACACTGAAACGGCGTGCAGTGGTATCGTAGGACACTCGCCTGACTGACACTTTCAACGGTGACCCCATCTTTTATTGGTAGAAAGTTTTAAGCAAAATTCAGTACACCTTTCTGTCGCAGTTTCACACAAACCCCGTGAATGGTTGTTTCGGTATAACATATTGAAAATGGTGTTTAAAGCCATTTTGTGGGGCTCTGAACTTATATTTCTAATTAACGTGATGTTTTGAAACCACCATTCCTACATCGTGTGAAATGTTTGTTATTTTCGTAAATGCACAGATTAGAAACACGATTAGAAATTTCTTATAGAAAAAGAGTTCTGCTAGCAGCTGCAATGTTGTACAAGGCAGGCAGGCGGCCGAGTTAAGAGCTCGTGACACGTACTATGATGAATTTTTCTTAATTCCTTCCTGATTTAAAAATTTCGCAAGATTTAATTTATAAATATTTCAATAGGAACATAGGCAATTACTTAACCTTTCATTACGTATATTGTATTCGATAAATTAAAGCGTAACAATTAAATAAATAAGCTAATTTAAATTTTAAAATAAAAATTCTCTCTCACCTAATAATAAACACTAAATGACTCCCAGTACCTACTTCATCCTACAATACGCACCATATAGTAAAATATAGTGTTTCTATACAGAAATATTGCTGATAATTCGTCACATATTTAATTAATTAAACTAAAATAAATATTATTAACAAAAGAGGTGAGCAGCCTCTTAGCATAGTAATCTACAAGAGAATGATAACCCTTGGCGATGAACGGACAAGAAGAGGGCGGCAGATCAACGCAAGTGTGTCTAGGTAGAGAGGGTGTTGAGGAGGACTGAACAGGGGTAAATGCGCGAGATAGACGCGCTTGTCGCACACACCTGTGACGACCTGACGTGTCCTAGTCTTCATTATCGGCCCAACAGCAGCAACACTGGAATGTAATCAGTGGCAAGCGGAAATGGAAACTGACGAGGTGCGCGCGCAACTTTGCTGTTCGCCGCGGGATAATGTCTGGTCTACGGACAATTTCCCTTTACCTTCTTTGCAAACCATACGCATCGTCTAATTTACCCTTATACGTTTCTATCGGTGTCTTATGTATAATTCTTCCCGTTGGCACGCAAATTAAATTTGACAATGCTTTTTCATTGGTCACCACAATTCCACGGCGCCATCTTCTTCCCTCACCAATCACGGTCCTGAACGAAGTGGACAGAAGACATAAAGACGTTTGTACACGTGACGAGTTCGTACAATACACATAGAGCTGGTCGTCGCTGCAACTATAAAAGGAAGCCTATTGTTTAACTCTATCAGTCCCTTATACAATATTAAACATAGTTACTGGTTAACTATCTGTATAACGTGAATTCGTATTCTGCAACTAAAAATGGCGCCATGACTTTCTTTCCAAAGCCTCTCAACTCTCTTTGTATAAAGACCGAGTCCCAGGACGTTGTTGCTAGAGAAAGTTCATGAAAAAAACCAACGTTTTCAACCTCCGACCAAAATGGAGAGGTTGTTTTAAGTTTGACGGCTGTATGTCTGTCTGTAGAGTCGTAGCTCCTAAACGGATAAACATAGTTCATTGTATTTTTTTTTTTTTTTTTTTTTTTTAATGCTCGGTAGCCTTCTCACTATCCATAATTCAGTATAGAATTCCGTACCAAATTCTGTGCAAATAGCGCTGCGACAGTGTTTACACCAACTACGCTGGTTCCAGACAGAATTCCGTACTTAATTTCACAGATAGAGCCAGTCCTATTCTTCACCGTAGTGTATGTTCGCGCGCATTTGCAATGGACGCACTTACCGTCACGGCGCATGCAAAGTACGCAAGCAGGGTTGCCAATGTAATTTGAATAGAAATAAAATTATTGTTTCCTGCTAAACAATGGCTGCCGGAGTTATTAAAACCTAAATAATGTGACATATTTGGGAGTCACATGAGTGTCTTGTTCGTGAAATAATTTTAGGGAATTCTACAGCTATTCTTTATAAATTATAACAACCAATATCACAGACTTATTTTTCTCCTTTATGTACCGAAAGTTGTTAGTAAACAGTGACAGTGTTTACGCAACACAGAAGTTTTGCTACATGAGAACATTGACTGACTGAATGACTGACTGACATATTAAACTGCAACCCAAACCACTGGACCTAGAATCGTGAAATTTTTTGTGTGGTTTACCTTCAAGTCGTAGGCGAGCACTAATAAAGGATTTTTGAAAATGGGTGAAATATATTTCCAAAGAAACGTCGATAGAGCATGAACCAGACAGCCTATCAATCGTTATTTTTACTTTAAAGGGACACACATAAAAAAAAGCATGTAAGCCAATTTTAGGATTATTCGAAATTCAACATTTAAAGGGTAGGAAGATCTTAAATGTGTTTCCGAATAGTTATCGATATCTATCTATCGGAATAAAGAGTTGGGTTTCACTTCAAAATGTTGCTTATGTAAATATTCTAAAAGCAGTTTACGGATGTTTCGAAATTCTACCTCCAAGCAGTAAAAAGGGGGTAAATATGTTATTAATGAATTGTCTGTCTATATTACTGGGGCACAATTGGCTATTGCCGTGTTTTTTCTCCAATTTGTTACGTATACAAATGACTAACATAGGACTCAAAGACGTTTCGAATTTTGATAATTAAGGGGGTGAGAATACGTGAAATGTGTTTTCGATTATTCCTCTATATCAACCGAACCAATCGAGATATCGTAAAGCACTTTGCTTTAAATTGATGCTTATATAAATTAAATATCTAAATATCACTTAAATATATTTTCCGAATTCGGGCCCAAAGAGGTAAAGAAAGGGTAAAATGTGTTTTCCGATTCACAATACACAGACACACACACACACACACACATATATATATATATATATATATATATATATATATATATATATATAGAGAGAGAGAGAGAGAGAGAGAGAGAGAGAGACTACATTGATTATTTATACAGCGACGTGATTTTTGTTTAAGATTGATGCTTACTCATATACCTGTAAAGCAATTTCTGGAATTTTCGAAATTTGCCACCTAAGGAAGTAAAAAGTGGTGAAAAGTGGTGAAATGTGTTTTCAATTAATCGTATATTCTATATATTGAGTCCAGCGGACTATTGTCATGTTTTTCACGTCCACGAGACACCATTAAAGTATTCTAAAACGTAATTCAATGGTATTTCGAAATTCACTTTCTTAGTAGGTGAAAAAACCTGGAATGTGTTTAAAATAAATGCTCGATATCTATAGAACCCTTCAAAATACACAGTGAATTTTTTCTTCAGGATGATGATAACAGAAATGATCGCAAAACGGTTTGAAGATTTTTCGAAATTCGAATTCTCAGTACTGTGCGGGGGTTACACGTGTTGTTTAATGAATGATTGACTGAACGGGCTACCGTCGTGATTTGGACTTCAATTAGATACTAATACAAATGTCTGTGCTATAAAATTTAAATATTTCGAAATTCGACACCGAAAAAGCACAAAACTTGTTTTCCATCAACCCATGATATATATCTAACCAGTAGAAATATAGATGTGTTGTTCGCGTCAGAGTGATGCTTACGTAAGATTTAAAAAAAATATATATATAGGTTTTTTTTACTTTATAAGAAAACTTGATTACTATGAATAAAACTAAATTTGTAAACTCTCACGGCAGACGATCCGAATAGCAAGTATGACCAACGAGAAATAAATTATACGGGAGTTTCACTCTACAGTAACCTATCGAGACGTGGTGTTGTAAAACCTCTATGAGCCCAGGACATGAATATTTTATTTTTTTAAATTAAATATGTTTTCATGAATTATTTCAACGTTACGTGACGCAGTTGTTTGTAGGAAAGGAAATCTCTATGTATCAACGAGAACACTGACTGACTGACGTATCAAACTGCAGCCCAAACCACTTGACCTATAATCGTGAAATTTTTTGTGTTGTTCCCCTCAGGTCGTAAGCGAGCACTAAGAAGGGACTTTTCTTAATTCGATCTCTAAGGGGGTGAAAAGAGGTGAAATGTGTTTCCGAAGAAACGTCGATAGAGCTCAATCCCGACGGCCTATCTTCGTGATTTTTACTTTATTAGGACACATAAAAATGAGTATTTGCCAATTTAAAGACTTTGGAAATTCAACATTTAAAGGGATGAAAAGGCCTTAAATGTGTTTCCGATTAACTATCGATATCAATCGAATCCTTCGTGATAGAGATTTAGTATTCACTTCAAAATGTTGCTTACGTAAATACACAAGAAGTAGTGTTCGGATTTTTTTAAAATCGACCCCTAAGTAGTAAAACGGGACAAAATGTGTTTTTTATGAATCGTCTATATCACCGAAACACAATTGACTATCGTCATGGATTTTACTTCAATTGGTTAAGTACACAAATGACAATGAGAGGACTCCAAGACGTTTCGAAGTCCTTTAATTAAGGGGGTGAAAATACGTGAAATGTGTTTTAGATTATTTCGCCATATCCACCGAACCAATCGAGAAATCAAAGTGATCTTTGTTTTAGATTGATTATTATGTAAATATCAAAAATTCCATTTACATATAGTTTCTGAATTCGGCCCTAAAGAGATAAAAATGGGTAAAATGTGATATCGATTAATCGTCGTTGAACCCAACGGCTACTGTCGTGTTTCTCACGACCAAGAGACACCAGTCAAGTAGTCTAAAATGTGATGCATGGGTATTTCGAAATTCAGTCTCTAAGGAGGTGAAAAGACCTGGAATGTGTTTTAGATAAACCTCTGATATATATCGAACCCATCGAGATATTCAGTTTATTTTTGCTTCAGGATGATGATTACGTAAATGGACGCAAAAATATTTTGAGATTTTCAAAATTCGAACTCTCAGTACTGTACAGGAGTAGTGATACGTGATTTTTAATGAATGATCGAATTTTCTTTGACTGAATGAGCTATTGTGATCTTCACTTCACTTGGATACTTGGACAAATCGTTAAAGTGTGAAATTAAGATTTTTTGAAATTCGACACCTAAAGGGGTTTAAAGGCATAAAATTTGTTTTCTATTATACGATGATACTTACCTAACCAGTGCCTAACGGCACTTAACTTCATGTGAAGGTTTTGAAAAAAAAAATTATGTTACTGACAGCACCATCACCAATGGTTGTGCTCGGGGGAAATCAGTCTTCATATCACGTAAACTACGTACCTATTTAATTCGATTGGTCTCTTACATTTAAGAGTCTGTAATTACTCCACAACGTCAAATTTTCTGTTACTATAAATAAAGCCCAGACGGAGTCGCGTGGACAGCTATAGCTACTTATCCTACAGCAGAGTTAGTTCAACTAGCCGCTTGGTCATTTTATCACTTGTTGACTGAATACGTATCTGGTGCACAATGAGTTTTTTTTTTTTAATTAAAGCAAACGTCTACTGCTATGAGTAATACACGCGAGCAAAGCCGCGGGCGCACTGATAGTTCTGCTAGTATAAAATCGCAATTGAAATTTATGAACATAATTAGGTAAGTAATCAAGTAGAGAATTGAGGATAGCGTGTACCGGGCTTAAAGCTAGTTTCATCGGGATGGTTCTCAGGAACATTTAAATAAAAATCTGTCCAGTTGTTTAAAAATTATGAGCTCTTTATCCAATGAGTGTAAGAATTCAATTGATATATGGGGAAACATTTACATTTTGCTTCTCTGTGGTGTAGCAGAAAGTTCAAATTTTAACATAGCTTTTAGTAGGGCAAAAATGAGTACTTTTACCAAACATCGTACGACGAAAAAGTAGGAAAGAATTTCGAAAAACGCGAGACAGGTTGCAATAAATTTGAAGCCTAGGTCTGTCTGTCTCCGTGTGTATCTGTGCCTTAGTACCTTTCTCCGAACGGATGGAGTCATCTCAATGTTTTTTAAATGGCAAAAACTACTTCAAATCTATTTTTAACTGTATAAAAAAGAATATATTATTTTATTTGGCATTCACAATAATTGGAGAAATATTACAAGTTAGTTTAAAAATGTACGAACACAGCACTTAAATTAAAGTATTTGGAAAAAACCTTAAGATGTAAAACGGTCCGTTAAAAAGATAAGTATAAAATGACAGGTAGTTAAAATTACCGAAATTAAAAAAGGATAGAGAATACCATCAACAACCGTATCCACAAAATTACATATCAAAACCAAAAATTTAATTAAAATGTAGTCTAATTGATATCTCGCTTATCTCTTGGAATTGCCACATACGTACACGCACAAAATTGTAAGTTTTGTTGTAGTTGCTTTTAAGAACCCAGGGGACCGATTGCATATAGCTTTTTACTGGTGCAACGAAAAATTTGCACCTGCGTTGCATCTTTTTGCGCTGCATTTTAATTAAATACTCACACACATTCAATAAAACACCCTTTTAACCTACTCTGCACTTGCGCTGCGCTGATTCGGCGCAAATAACAGGCGGCGTTATTAAATCGGGGCTTTGGTTAGTGAATTCGCGAATTTTTGCAGTCTCTCCCAATGGATAATCGACTGTGGGCAGTGTATGTATAGGACTGAGAAATCGAGGCTGACAGTTGAATACGCGAAACAATCGCATCTCTTCTCATATGAAGTGTCATAAAAGTCAATAAATTAACGTATTACCATTATAACGAGTAAGAATGTGATCGAGTGAGGGTGAGAAGTTTGGTAAGCGCTAGAACGGTGACATGAAGTGAGTATGGAGCGGCACCGGAATGATGTGGCGGGGGAAACGGGAGATCTCCGAGAAAACCCAACGGCCAACTGCATCTTCCGGCACAATTCCTATACATTAAAAAATTCGGGGACAACACCCCGCCGGGAATCGAACTCGGATCGCTTTGATGAGAGAACGATTAAGAAAATACATACAGTTACCGCAGTACTAGTTTATTTAACATGCAAGTTTTTACTTTCCATTTCTAGTGACACACAAAGAAAAAAAACTGTGTTACAATCAAGAACAAGACAGCAAACTATGGACACGGAACCTAACAACGGCGGAAACTATCGTCTCTAGAGGTAGCAATTTGCCGAAGTGTGTTACACGGTTGTCCGTCGCAAAAAAGATTGCTGGACCACTTCACATTTCGAGGAATAAAAAAGGATGGAGGGGAAACGAGAGAACGGTGAGAAAGAACGAGGGACAGACAGAGAGAGAGAGAGAGAGAGAGAGAGAGAGAGCACGAACTCGCACCACTCTCTCGGTCAGAGAAACGAAACAATTAGTGTCTGCCCGGGACAACTCTGCGCCTCCCCTCCCTCTCCCCATCATTCTCACTCTTTCCCACCCCTCAATCTACTCTCACCACCCCTTTTCGCACAACCTCTCATTTAGAGCTCCGATTAACGGAAATCGATCGCTCGGCCCGACAGCCGTCTTCACTAATTCAGTGTTTTCCTGCAAACCCCTCTTCCCAAAATCCCCCTACCCGCCTCCCAACACAGTCGAACTCACGTCCGTTCAAATTGTCAGTCCCCCTCCCCCCTCCACGTTTTACCTTCATCTTCCTCGCGCACACCTAGAAATTCCCAACAATAACGGCCACGACGAACACAGACTGCCATGTGAGGGAGGAGCAGTGAATAAGGCGATTACACGCGCTTCCGTAACGAGGATTCAAGCACTGCCGCTGCAGCACTCGACCTTCTCGACGTCTGCGTGTAGGCCTCTCCTGTTTCAACTGCTTGCAGTAGCGTCAGCCTGAGTGTTTACGTGAATCATGTTTGAAGTGAAGTGAAGAGGTTTCGTCCAGCACTTAGACAATCTATGTCTTTGAGCGCTGATAAGGGGTGACGTGATGTGAGTATGGAGAAGCGACGGAATGAAGGGGCGGGGGAAACTGAAGATCCCTGAGAAAATCCTCCGATCATCGGCATCATCCGGCACGGTCCCCACATGCGAGACTCGAACCCGGATCAACTTGGTAGATGCGAGTGTTCTAGGCACTGCACCTATAACTGCCCCGAGTCACGTTTGATAAAGGTATTATCCGCCAGTAGCCGCATCTGCACTAAGGTGGAGTGTTTGGCAGTTTTATTGTATTTTCAAGTCTTTGAGCCGTAACATTTATTCAAACTGTATTGTGAAAATGTTCTCTTATACAAAGCATACGATATATTCTCGGTAAACTGCTCGACACAAATTACAATGGAATATTTAATCAATTTGTCATGGTGTGAGTGAGAGAATCTGCTCAGCGCTTAACATCGAGGTCTTTAGCGCGGGTGAGGGGCGATATGATATATGGATCAGCGCCGGAATGAATGGGCGAGGGAAACGGGAGATCCCCGAGAAAACCCGCCAGCCAGCGTCATCGTCCGGCACGATTCTCACATGGAAAATTCCGGGGACCGACCCCGCCGGGAATCGAACCCGGATCGCCTTGGTGGGATGCGAGAGGTCTGACCCCTCCGCCACCGCGGCCCTAATTTGTCATGGAGAGTCGTTGCAAGCGAATTATTTAAAGTTAACCTATAATTCTAACGTAATGATTGTGCATGACAAATTAATGAAATATTCCAATATTATTAATGTCAAGCAGTTTACCGAGAATATATCCTGTGCTATGTCGAAGAGAACATTTTCATAATACGATTTGAATAAATGTTATCTCTCGGAAACTGATAATACAATAAAATTGTCTAACACTCCGCCTTAAGGCGACCTCCTAGGTTGACAAGTCTTGCACGTTCAAAGTATAGATGTGCGGAAGTAATAAGGATGACACAACACTCGCATCACGCCTCACCCTAGCCTCTATGTGCAAATCATACCTACAGCTCGCCTCTATAAGACATTCAGTACTAACTCTTTTAAGACGAAACATAAATTATAAAGGTGCATTGTACACGCCTATATCTTTTTAAAGATACTGTGCTAAATCTATACTTTGAATGGATCGCAGAAACACATATTTAAGCCATTTCATATCTATAGACAATATTCTTGAATGCGTAGTGGTCAAATTTAAAAGAATAGGCCCTATACTCACATGTAACGCACTTTGAGTGCTATTCCTAAGCAGACATAACTTACACACACTTAGAAGTTTTGAATAATCTTATAACGACCAAAACTCTGCAAAACGCTCGGCGGTCTGAGCACCCGGCAGTGTCACTTAACATGCTGAATTATTTCTTTATTTTTTCCTGAATCAAAATTTTAGAATATCTTATTTGAAAACATTACAATAAGGACTTCACGACGTAATTACCTTACCTAGCATTACTCACATTAATTTGGTAAACAATGAAAAAATTTAGAATTTAAGAAAAATTACGATTGGACAATTTATTTAAAAACATTTATTAAGTTACAAAAATTTGGCCAGAATCGTATAATATAGGAACCGCGGTGGCCGTGTGGTCAGAATCATTAACATTCTACCAAGGTAATCCGGGTTGGATTCCCGGCGGGGTTTGTCTCCTGATTTTTGCACGGGAGAATCATGCCGGACGATGCCGTTGGTCGGCGAGTTTCCTCGGGTATCTCCCGTTTCCCCCGCCATTTCATTCCGGCTTCTCTTCATTCTCACCTCATGCCAACCCTCGCCAGCGCTGAAGACCTCACTCGTAGAATATTAACTGAAATGGTTAGTAATAAATCTTATTCTTCACTTGTGACGCTAAAAATCTACAATTTCATCATTGATGGTGATATCGCTTATAAAAAGATCTCGAACAAGTTGAGCGCCTTTCGCATAGAGGCGACGAGGCAAAAGGTGAACAAATAAGAGTAGGCCTTATAGCATGCGACAGATTACGGCCTTTATAGTAGGGCACACAAATTAGAAACGTGACAATGCTATTACTGCATATGTCAAAAGCCAAAGGATTGAATTACAGACGCCAGGATGTATTTTTCTGCTTTGCCTTCAGGAGACGGAGCGCCAATGTATTGAAAATGCCATTTTAAACTTTTCTCTATTGACATAATACAGGACCACGGCCTCAGAAGAACAGGCCTGGACACTCGCCTACCTACAAATGTATTTTGCTTGACCCCCTTGTTGTTTGGCTGCAGTTCACCAAGTTACCGAGAGTGTTGTGCGTCTTTGGCGCTGCAATCAGGGCGGTCGGGCACAAACTCCGCCCATTTTTCCCAAAGTTTACATTATAAAGTAAATAAAGATTGCTGGAGCCATGCTTTAGGATTGTGGGCGAAGAAAGTATTTCATAAATTGATAAATACACGTTATGATAAATTGTTTATTTTTATAATGTAAACACTGAAAAAAAATGTGGGAGGAATTGGGCGGAGTTTGAGCCCGACCGTCCTGATTGCAGCGCACGCCAAAGACACACACTCCAGACCTGTTCTTCTACGGCCGTGGACAGGACTAAACTAAAAAGTGGCGTCCACAGATACCACGCTTTTAGATTTCCTGGAAAGAAGCTATGTTCACAAAACAGTTATTTTACGTGTGTATAGGAGCAAACATTGATTTTACAGAAAACATCTTGCCAAAAACTCCTCTTAAAGGAGATAATTTGTTAGAATGACTCTTTTACTGGGAGACAGACTCGTTTAAACAAACTTGCGTTTTCTATGTCGTCTTCGCTGTTTCGTCCTGTATGTTGTTTGGCGTCCGTCCCAAGTAATGTTTGTGCTGGCATTACTGTGTTGCTTTGAGTAGTGTGTTCCGGTTATTTAGTTCCCATCTGGTTCTACTTGTATTTTTTTTTTTTTTTTGCATATTTTATCGATCATACACAATTAATCGTGCTATTTATTATACATTATAATTGTATATACGTGTTCTCAGTGTAGCTAATCTCGGCGTGTATTTCCTTGTTTGTATTGTATCACGTCAGACGACAGTAGTGTGCATAAGCGTATATCGATGTTGTTGAACTACAACCTTGTATGTCAGGACAGGCAAAAGCACTTTAAAAACATAGAAATCACAGTATATTTCGTCATAACTGTTCAGACATCTCTATCATACAAGAACAAAAATTTAAAATTATATAACACATTAATTAATATGTAGGTATAACAGTGACATACAAGTTTGCTGTATGCGTGAAATTGCATTGTTTCGACATACGAGGTTGCAGTTCTAAACCATCGATATACCAGATTCTAATCACAATTGTTAATAGTGGTGGTAAGATAGTAAGATGCTACCTTATAAGAATATCATATAAGGTTCTAGTTGCAGTGAACTATTCTGTTGGATAGCCACAAATTAATTTAGCATTTTTAAAAATTACTTGAGTATTTCCATTCAGCATAATGTGCATTAGTTAGAATTAAGTGTTAAATTAACCGTTTTCCAGAACACAAAGTAAGAGCCAAGTTTGTTGTACGAATTTATTAATTTTCACCAATAACAAAATCTAAGGGGGCAATTAACAAAAACTTTCACATGATTTAATAATTTCTTTATTTGCACGTGATGACGTTTTTTTGTAGATGTATACTTAGACTATATTTTTTTTACTGTAATGCAATTTATTTTTTTTTTCTTATATTTGTTTGTATATTGGCGTTGCTACATTCCTATTTGAATAAAACTGTTTTAAGTTAGAAAGGAAAACCAACTGACTCATAGCGAAGTGAAATAATAATACACACACACGGACAGTGTCAAGGGCTACATCATGGCATGTATGAAAACCACATTCAAATTCCTTTATAATATTACAAAAAAATTATAAAAATGGGCAATAAAAAACATTCAATGCAATTTTTAAACATGCATTAACGAAGCCGGTGACATTGTTCTTTAATGACAATTATATCATTCCGGTAAATCAATTGATTTTCCTTTATAGCATTAAACTGTTTCATAGAAATTTGGACTTCGCAATGAAATTATACAAAAACTATGAGACCTAAAATTTCATTACAGTAAAAAATAGTCACAGTGAATGTCTACAAAACAAACCATATCTCGCACAAATATAATATAAATATTATTTAAACAATTAAGATTTTGATTTAACCATTCCCTTAACCCTTAAACTATCTACATTTGGGAGGTTCTAATAGCTTACTTTCCATAAACAGCCTCCGTATATTATCAAACTTTCGTAAAATAAATTGAATACAGAATCGGGCTCCTAGTCTATTTCAGCAAGAATTTACCGCCCCTTCTCCTACTTAGACGACTAAGGATTTTTACATAAGTACTTATGTTAAGTGAAACTCATGAAGACTTCCCTTATCTATCAGCTGACTTAGAACCCATTGAAAACATCGGTTTTACGAAGTTGTATTAACGATAAAGGTGCATCGCACACGCCTATAATGTTTAAAATATTTGGTGCTAAAATTTTCATGCTTAAAAAAATACTATAAAAACACCAATTTCCGCAACATTTAGGGGCCTGAAAGTAAACTTTGTAGATACCTGGTAGAGCTGTAATAGACATACACAAATGTAACATACTTTGAATGTTATTCCTAAACATAAATAGCTTACCCACACCGAGCAGTTTTCGAGGAAAAAGCTATGCAGGGGGTCGCAGTGGCCGAGTGGTCAGACCATTCACCATCCACCAAGGCGATCCGGGTTCGATTCCCGGCGACTCCGGTCCCAGGATTTTCGCATGTGGGAATCGTGCCGGACGATGCCGTTGGTCGGCGGGTTTTCTCGGGGATCTCCCGTTTCCCTCGACCGACCTTATCATTCCGGTGCTGCTCCATACTCACCTCGTGTCACCCCTCACCAGCGTTAAAGACCTCGATGTTGAGCGCTGACCAAAATATCTCACTCACT
Organism: Medauroidea extradentata; assembly: GCA_003012365.1. Classification (NCBI taxonomy): domain Eukaryota; kingdom Metazoa; phylum Arthropoda; class Insecta; order Phasmatodea; family Phasmatidae; genus Medauroidea; species Medauroidea extradentata. The sequence continues at coordinate 24,490 of PNEQ01077422.1, read as the reverse complement.
CACTCGAAGCTCCGCATGCCTCTGGACGACCCGGGCAGGCAGCTACCTTAAGGGTTTTCAAGTGCGATAAAATCATAATTTTTTTATATTTCTAAAAAATAGTGTTAGTTTTGTAGACGACACTAGTGAATACAGTTTCCGCTTATAAAACAATTCTAGCTTCCATAGTTTTGTCATAACGGCGTGTCAAATTCAAAATTGGCATATTCTGTTGCCATGCAAATAGTGAAAACCAATTGACTTACGAAAGTGAAATAATTCACGGTGAAATAACATGCCACTGACTACGTAATAAAATATTTTTCTGAAGATTCCGTGAACTATTTTTGTAATTTAAAAAAATTGCTGAATTTTCAACTTTTTCCCCTGTATTTTTGCTATTATTTAAGAAATTAAAAATATTACGATATAGTGTTTTAAATACTGTATTGCATAGCTCATGGGATGTAATTTCACAGTGAATTATTTTATTCAAGTAGGTCAGTTGGTTGTCACTATTTGCACGGCAGCAGAACAAGCAAATTTTGACTTTGTCGCACCGTTATGAGAAAACTATGAGATCTAAAAGGTTACGTAAGAGTAAAATGTACTCACAAGTGTCGTCTACAAAACCAACAATATTTCATAAAGATGTAATATTATATTTTATCGCACTTGAATATGTCGCAAGTGTTCTGAACAATACTGTGAATCAAGCACGGAGAAACAGCGGAGGAAATATGAGTAACTCAATAATACCCGTTAGCCAATATCAGCAGCCGACATGTTCTCCAACGATGAGCCCAGGGACGTACACTATTGGCTGTTTTTTTTTATCGCCTCGTTCGCTCCTGAGCATCACTGGATACACGTACTATTAGCCACTTCTTCCTCGACTCAAATCACTCGTTCGTACATCAATCCACTTGTACCCATTTAATTGCATGTCGTTCCACACAGTCCTGTTGAATCGAACACTAACGACAATCTATCCCCTAACCCTTCCCAACCCCTTTTAATCATCCGCTGCCCTCTCTTGCATTGCTCCGTGGAGATTGCCAGAGTTATTGCTAGACAGATGAATGCATCGTCGGAATGTACCAATACGACTGCTATGTATTACAAGCGCATTGATAGCATCATCGGACTGCTCTCTCATTCTATAGTCAGATTATTACAAGTTCTAATAGAACACTGACATAAAGTTCCCGAAGAAGTGCCTGGTGAAGGGAACGTACGTGGGTGTGACGAAAATTTATGAGGCGCTAGGAGCGACGTTAGCCGGCGCATGTATTGTGATATCATCTCTACGGCCAAAGTCGTAAACGCGCGCGCAGTGTCCCGCTGTAACGTTTTTACTGTGGGACTTCAAGCGGTGAACATATCATGTTATTGAACGTGTCACTGTAGCAAAGTGCAATGTACTTGTAGACCTCTATATCGAACAAATCCGTTACAGTTATATCTTGAGAAACAACTGCGTGAAAAAGGCGATTTTAGCCACATTTGAGGGCTTTAAAATAATGCTTCCAATGTGCGTGGTGTCTTGAAAGTCACATTCACAAGTAGTGTGAAGTGTGTTTTCTGTTCGTAGATAAGCATTGTGGACGCTCGTTTACTGGTCTCTGAGAAAAAACGTAACTCCGAACACGCTGCACGCAGTTCGAGCGCCAGCCAGGCTGCCACCTTAAGGGCGCGGTTCACCTGAGTTTTCAACGACTTTATTTATTTTTATATTTGTACCAGATATTTGTTCATGTTATAGATATAAATTGTGATTAAATCTTCCTCTTAGGAAACTTTTGTATCCCTCATAGTTTTTGTGTAATGAGTCGTAAACGTCAAAATGTGCACTTTACGGTTTTAAGTACGCCACTAAAACCAACTGACATACCAAACCGACAAAATTCGCAGTGTATAACACTGTTGTAGGCTATGATTTGACACATATAAAAACAAAAAAAGTCTTACTTCTACACGTGAGTTCGATCTCTTAATCTACGAAAAGAAAACACATTTAAAACTGCACTTATCTATTTTTGTTTTTTAGAATTGTGATTAGAAACATCGTTTCCGGGCATGTCAAAATTGGTAAAACTGCTTTATCCGACTGCTGTCACGTAAAAAATACCTACCGGAATCGTCACATGAAAATAGGTGAGCACGCACGGGACTATATGACGTATTTGCCATAAATTAAAAGTAGGTCACCGTTTAAGGCCCAATAGGAAAAAGCCAACGATAACACTGCACGCAGTCTGCGCGCCTCGCGCCTCGCCAGTCTAGCTCTTAAGGGCGTTCAAGTGGGGAAAAATTCATAATTTTGTATTTGTATAAAATAGTGTTAGTTTTGTAGACATTACTTCAGAGAACATTAACATCTAACGGAAAAAAAGTAGCTCATCTAGTTTTCCCGTAATGTCACTTCAAAGTCAAAATTTGCGTATTTCTACTTCATACAAAACTTGAAAACCAGTAAATATAATGAAATGGAAAAAATCTCATCAAAACTACACGTCACCGTCTACGGCTTGAAGCATATGCAAACACATTATAAAATATTTCTGTGTTTAAAATAAATTTCTAAAAGTACCAAAAAAAATTTAAATTTTGAAATTTTTTATTTAACATAAACATTTTTTGTAACGGGTTTTAAATGCTACAGGCCATAGACAGTAACGCGTAGTTTTGATATGATTTTTTTTCATTTCATTATGTTAACTGGTTTTCAAGTTTTGTATG
>PNEQ01077422.1:0-21669 GCA_003012365.1 Medauroidea extradentata | reverse complement strand
TCCGTTAGAGGTATATGTACTCTCAAGTAATGTGTACAAAACTAACATTATTTCATACAAATATAAAATTATGTTTTTTCCCCACTTGAACAACCTTAACGCTGCTTGTTACTGTACCTTAAACGCGGCACCGAGTCCCTGCTATATAGACCTCTTGACGGCGCCGTAGGGATGCTGTAGCCCCTGGAACGGCAGGCGTTTACATCGCTCTTTCCTTGCGCGCCAAGCGTTAGTCATGCGCAAAAATCCTATTTTTATCCTTTCGCTGCGGAGCCTGTCCAATATTAGAACATTCTTTGTTCCCTTCGCAGGCTGGAAGTCTCCCATCGAGCCGGGGTCGGGAACGGGAGGACAGCCAACGGAGGGAGGCGATCAAAACGGGTTGGGACTGTGTGTGTGTGGAAAGACCTAAAATAACGGGATAAAAATCCGATCGCTGCGTCCAGCGATGTTTCGACGCGCGCGGCGGAACGCGCCGGCGACCGCAGGTAAGCAGACTCGTGGAGGGTGAGAGGAATAAGGGGTTGGTGGTGAACTATAGAGGGGTGAGTTTTTTGACGCTTTTATATAACCCCCCCCCCCTTACCCTTCCACGTGCGCGCGCGAGTCACTCGGGCGCAAACCGCCACTCGGGCAGAGAGCTTTTCCTGGTCGACGGGCTTGCAGGGGTGAGGCTGGCAACATCGCGTAATTCCCCACAGATATCCCCCCTCCCCCTCTTTATTTCACTACTCGCCCTCGCGACACAGACGTATTCATCGACTACCCATCTCGCACGAGTGCCGTGGCTGGGCGCAAACACTCTGTCGCTGTAAATTTCCACAACGCTTAGCACCAGCCTTGTTTGTTTGTGGAACAAACATTCTCGCCACACTTCCTCTGTGTTAACCATGTAGTTGGACTAAAAAAAAAAAAAATTAAAATACCTGTCACTTTTTACTAAACAATTCTTCACTGGACATTTTATTATCTGTTCCATATTCTGTAAGTAATTCAATACATATGCAAGCCTAAATAAAATAAATATTATGACAGATGCTTGACTGGTGTCATCAAAACATTTTAGAAAACCGTATAGGTCATAAATAACTCTGACTGTCTAATATATATTATGTGCACAGCTATTATAAATGAAGAAAAAAATATATAATATTTTAGTGTGTGTGTTTTAATAACTTAAATACACGTGTCTTCACAAAGAAACCCTAATTCACCTCGTATTTTAAATTTATTGGGAATTGGCTATTAAGTAAACAATCTGTGTACTATTTATTCCAATACAGTAACAATGGTGACATACAGGAAAATAAATGCGGGGACTGTTTTCTGAACACATTTAGTTTAGCAGAAAACCTGAGAAATATGCAAGAATCAAAACCGGTATAATGCCAGTTGAGAAAAGAGACCCAGGATCAACGACGGATCAGAAACTAAAATTAAGTACACCGAGCAAGTGAAAAATTGTGGACACGAGAAAATCTCATTGATAAGAAGCCTTACAACATGTAGGCCTATGTATTCGAGACATCTTCAAAAATATTATAAGTAACAACAGCATATGCCATTAACTACTATAAATTGTATGACAGCGAAAATCTGCCCTATGACAAAAAAAATAGTACCGTAAACTTGGGTGGATAGGGACACAGGGGGTGAATACGGACGAAATTTCATGTCAACATTTTCAGTATAACATCTGTTTCAGAAACTGAGTTTTTAGATAAGCAAATTATAATATTTACACAGAGCTGTACTATCAAAATGTAATTTCAAATAAGGTAATGATCTCAACTAAGAGTTCGTTTCTAATTTTGTCACTATTCAGCCTAGTTTACGGTAGCTACGTGGTTGAGAGGCAGAATGTGAAGAATATTAGGTACAACTCCCCTTTACATGTAGCCAAACCAATATGCGAGAGTTGAATAAACTACAAGTTTTACTGGCAGGTAGATTTTGTTGATTCGAATAAAGTTGTTAAGTTAAACGAAAATTCATACTCTGAACTACTGAACAAATTAACAACTGTTTTAAAGCGTTGTGTTTACTTCTTAGCAAAAAAATCGTTCAACTGCATAAGTCTTTCTCTTGTGTATTGACTACGGTTCTGAACTTACATATGCCACGAAAACTCAGTATATGCAGATTAAGTATGCTACGCATCGAAAGCAACCACGAGAGCTATGCTTGTTCCAGTATTTTTAGCATCTTAAGTATAACGAATAGAACTCTAAACAGACGGATACATATGTTGCAAAGAGAAAAGTATTTTCTACTGTAGTTTGTATCCGGGAGATGGCGAGGGGCCAGACGCAATGAAGCTTTGATCAAGCTTCGTCTTGTTTTCCAAGGTGATCAAAAGAAGCAAGATCAAAGACTGCATCGCGCAAAGCGTGTTTCGTAGCAATGCATCTTCAGTGGGAACTCCGGCTGATGGAAGGCAACATCTGAAGACCCATGGTTCACTAAGCAGGCACTGGCCCCGGCTAGGAAGGTTGCATATCGGCCAGGCGCGGCGCGCAGGTTGTCTCGAGAGATTAGATTGCATTACCTTCTGGGTTTCCTTAGACAACACACATCTTCCAGACGAACGAGGTCACGTCGATACAACCGGTCTGGAGATCACCTGACATGCATACATTTATACCTACAATACTGGATGGACTCCAAGCAACTATGCGCTTCTGATGTCGGCTGGAGTTTGTGTGGTGCGTCTGAAGGACATTTTCTACCAAAGACATATAGTTAGAGGCACGAGTATTTCGCGTATTAATCTGGTAGCAGTCTAGACTTCTCAGTCCTATATACACATTGGTCAAAGTCGAATATCTATTGGCTGCAAACCGTACAAGTGGGTAGTCCCACGAATTATTTTATTATCTACTACTGGCTTGCAACCTCCAAATATGTGTATAAACAGCTGTCGTCTAATCACGGAAGTTACAGTGATATACAGGTTATTGGCGTTCAACCTGACCTACAAACAGTACGTGAAATACTCGTGCCTCTACATATAGTCAACAGTAAATATCTACAAATGTAATGTAGGCACACGAAGACAGGAAGATCCGAAGTTATTACTTGGAGACCGGAAAAATTCGCGGTTTCACTTACATATATGCTAACTTCCAAGAATATATATGTAAGGACAGGAAAATATAGCGAATTCAACGACCCGCAGGTTACAATCAACTATCCTATTCATATTCAAGCACCGACCATTTATCCGTATGTTGCTATTCAGTGGAGCAGCAGACAATAACCGAATATGCACAGGCTAGTAGATTCTAGCATGCGTGTCACTGAATTCGCGAAATTTTCCTGTCCCGAAATAAATGTGTACTCTAGTAGATAACAGCTGCTCTCTGGCTGCTCTCTGGCACAGTGATATCACATGAATAAGTCTGCATTTTATTGCTTCTTTTGTTATTGGCTAGCGTCCTCCCGGATGTGTCAAATATGTCACTGCCAATTGAGAAAATGATCAAAATTTACACCACCGGTGTCTAAAAATAAAACGCGAATTTTTCAGATCCCCAATGATAACGTTACGGATTGTCTTCGGGTGAGCACAGGCCAATGAATGCTAGCCTGTGGCCCAACAAAACCACGAATTTGCTCGTCTATGCTGATAACGCCAACGGTTTCGTTTGTGATGACCACCTGTTTCAAATGTTCGCGTTTGACGCATGAGATCAGCGGAGCCAGTGTTCCACGCTTGGCGAGAAGCATATCGCCTCTATTCACACCAAACTGACGTGCAAGGTTTTCCTTGTAGTATTTTTCTTGTGAGACTTTAAGCTGGTGACCATAAAATTTTATTTTTGGATAGTTTTTAGTAAAGGTCAACGCATGCTTCTTACGAATTCATGTTGCATTTTCTGAGTTACAGCAGTAAAAAAAAAGCCGCGATTAGCAATTCTGAGAGGCCCGAAAATCACGTTTCTAACAAGCTTGCTTAATTTTTAAAATCATAGAAGTGTTGTTTCAAGTGTGTGTTCTTTTCGCAGACAACCTCAATATGAGTAAAGTATAAACAAAGAATACGCGTGACAAACCACAACACCGTTCATGAGCCAGGCGAGGACATTTCTGAAGCCCTGATACCTAATTGCCACAATTTGCTTTGCAGAATTTCGTTTTAATATCAGTAACTTGTAACTCTTGAGCGTCCAACAATATCACAGTCAGCGCACTTTGTTACAATGCGGAGTCAAACTTATTTTATACCGACCATGCCTATATGTCACATAGCACGGGAGGCGGGGGTGTGACTGAAATAATAATTGGAAAGCAAATAAAACAGTTAGGAAAATTAGCTCCATAACGACATTGTCATTTGGAATTACTTGACTTAAGAAACAGTTTAGAATACATTAAGACTATCAAATATAAAACGTATTTTACTGTTAGGATCAAACCTATACCTATCGTAGAAGACATAAAATAGGGAACCAGAATCTAGGTTGCGTATTTCATTTTACAAGAGACAATGTAGATACTGAGCGAGGGCAGCACATTTCATACGCCGTTGCTATGCATGAGACTTGTCAGAACTTTGATCAGTTTCTATCAGGTATCGCTTCTTATTGTTAATCGAGTGCTCTTTTAAACGGCCTCTAAACTGAACGTAACATTCAATAAATATATTTTACTGTAACATAAGACATTAACTTTTCAGCGCAGTGACAAAGTGTTTATAACCCACAAGACAACGCTGTGGAAATATTGAGAATGACAAGGTTATCACTTCACACTGTTCAGAATATACGCCATGTATAGTGTTTATGGAAATAAAGATGCATTTCGACCATTGGTTCCCTAACTGTAAACTCCTAGTCATCTGCCATTGATACAGGTTTGACCCTAGACGTTAGAGAGACAGATCACTACTACCAGTTCTAGAAAGTAGGTTAGGCTCTTGTACACACATCCATGGCATCGCGTGTCCATTGCGGTGTATTTGTTAGTCCACTTGTCTCCAACCACAGCGATAATGGTTCGATACCCAGTCATGTTTTCGGTATTACCAGGCACATACGGCAAGTAAGTATTCATGTTTTTGATCCCGAATGCTTAAGAGGGCACGGTGCGTAATTCAGCGCTAAATGCATCAGTTTAAAATTATAGATTTCTGCAAACTATTTAGAAAAATTAAAAAATAAATAAAATAAAAAAAACTATGAAAACCAGCAATCCTAGACAAAAGGTTTTAGCCAACTTTCTGAGTAAAAATTTTTTTCAAGGAACGTATTTCTAAAGAAAAATCTCTGACGCCGAAATTTCATACATTAAATTGCGGCGCAAGAGATCACGGATAACAAATCATTTTAGATAAATATTTGCTCATAAAGTTGGCAGATATGATCTAGGACTGTTGTTTTGCAGTATTTACATGCTGACTTTAAAAAACGTGTAGATATTTTTAACGAGAGTTTGCAGTATTTATTTATCTACCACCCACTGTTTATCAGTCGGAACAAGCTAATGGTCTACGAGAGTAGTTGAACAACCTCTCGCCAGAAAAAGATACTCTCTTTCAAATCACGGTGGAAGGAAGTGGCTACATCAGTCGACAGCCCTAAGTGGGTTAGCCACCAGGTAACCAAATTACTGTTTTCGTCGCAACAAAATACTGCAAACAAATCATTAAGTAAATACATTAAGATGAAACCACAACGAAGCCTCTATTTTCTTATTTCAACAACTAAGAGCTACTAAACAAGCCCAAAATCTCTATCGGAATTGTCATTCCGCCGCGTACTTGGTAGGCGGATTTATTTCGACACTTCGCATCGCGATTCCTATGATAATTCCGCAAGCGATGGTTTAAAAATTGTCTTTTTATTTATTCCGATACCAGAATTACATAATTCCTTTAGCAAAATCGTTTTAAAAGTTTTAAAAATTGGACCCATGGACAACATTAACGAGGTCGAGGCCTATACAGTCTCTAAGAAACCGCATGATGGTGGGCTCTACCAGAATGCAGACAAGACCAACACCAAAAGTTTCCAATCTTCTCGTGTGCTCAAGGTCGATCACTGGGTGGAGCTGAACAGCTTACAGGAGGTTCGGGATAAAGTGAGAGTTTTTGAAACCCTAGTTACTTTTATGCTTTCAGAAAGTTTACAGTTTCCTACCACTTTCGGTTTAAACAAAGCAACCTTAGCATCATTAAATTGCGTGGATTGTACCGCACTTAATAGTTTACGTTTAAGGGGTGTCCAAAGAGAGGCTGTGTTTGTGAGAGGCAGGAGCGGTAAGGTTGCCGTTGACCGGCTTATGTAATGTATTATCGCCTCTCCGTGCAAGCCACTCAGCTGGCGTGCAGTACTTTACAATTATCCTTTTTACTATGGGACTTCAAGCGGTGACTACAATATTTTATTTGTGAGCATTATAGTTCAAAGTCTAACGCTTGTTTCTATAGTTAAATTTTTTTTAATCCGATTGTTAATATTCTAGTTACGGCTGTCTGGAAAAGCTATATTTGGCCATTTTGAGGGGCCCGAAAATTATATTTCTAACAAACTTTCCTAATATTTAAAACTATAACGACATAGTTTGAAGTGTGTGTTCTTTTCGTAGATATACAAATGTAATTTGCGTTAAATAGTTTCGTTGAAAAAACTCGTAACTCGCTGCAAGGCATTTGAATCGCTGGTAGGGAGGCCTCTTACGGTCACAATAAACAATATATATTTAAATCATTATATTTACAAGATGGTCTTCAAAGTGCTCACTTTATCACGAACAACATATACTAATACTTGCTCGTTCCTCGGAAACGCTCGGGGACAATCGTTCATACTCGGCAGTCGAGCCAGACATACCACCGGCTATCCCCGTACTCCCGAGACAGTTAGTTTATATTAGTTTATGATAGTTTTTGGTTTTATTAAGTTAGCTTAAAACGTTAAAAATAATCAACGCTGAATCAAAGGGTGGTTTTTTTTTCCTGTTGGGAAGCTACAATAAAAATGAATATATGAACGCTGCCTTCACTCTCTATAGCCGAGGATAAACGAATGCTCCCGAGTATCTCCGTATAACGGGCAAGTACGTGACACAGGCGCTCGAATATTCGAGAACAACGTGGCGCGGCCTCACTGGAAGACTACATACAGCACGTCGTCGACCCCACGAGAGAGCTGGGCTCGCCGACCTCTGAGTGAAGGTGCAGGGTCATAGAAGCTTCCTACCCAGCGACCACAATTCTGACCCCTCCCCTCTCTCCTCACCCTACATCCCACGCCTCGCCGCAGCGCTATAAATTCATCGTGAGGGTTCCATAAAACAGGCGGTGACAAGTTCCCGCGCTTAATGAACTCTGAGGGTCACCTCCCTGCCAGGGCAGAGGTCGACATACGGCACATCCCTCGCCTGCTGCATCGCCCGAGAAACAGGGTTGCCACACCGTCGCCATGGTGCAGAAACTTTCTGAATTACTGCTCGACAAAGATTGTAAAGAACCTTATTTTCAGCCGGTGTATCAGAATGTTACGGTAAATACGCGGCTTGAAAATGTTGCTCGGTTACATCTGCCAACAACGCCGAGACCGCACGACTGCAGCTGTACTGTGTCCGTGTTGTCTTTGAATGTTTCATGCAATGAGACAGAATGACAAGCTGTATTATTGTGGACATGCGTCATTGCAATATAATGTCGTCCCAGAAATCTTCGAAAGAGATTAAGGAAAACAAACAACGAAATATGAAAAAAGAGAAAACAAGCCGAGTTGGCTGTAGTCAACACATCCATAAACAAAAACAACAGAACATGAAGGATCCCATAAGGAATTAGGCAACAACAAATAAAGGACAAATATTATTAATAATAAACAACCGAAAATAAAAGTCGAAGTACAAAACAAACTAATATGTAAAACTCTGGACATCACAATTAAGACAGCACAGACAATACTGGAACGAATACAATAATGGACACAAGACAGAATAACAACGACGACGTCACAGACAACACACAGCTATGAAGACAAGTTTGTGTCCATTATTGTATTCGTTCCAGTATTGTCTGTGCTGTCTTAATTGTGATGTCCTGAGTTTTACACATTAGTTTTTTTTTTTTTTTTGTATTTCGACTTTTATCTTTGGTTGTTTATTATTATTAATTTTTTCCTTTATTTGTTGTTGCCTAATTCCTTATGGGATCCTGCAAGTTCTGTTGTTTTGGTTTATGGATGTGTTGACTACAGTCAACTCGGCTTGTTTTCTCTTTTTTCGTATTTCGTTGTTTGTCTTTCTTAGTCTCTTTCTAAGATTTCTGGAACGACATAATATTGAAATGGCGTATGTCCACAATAATACAGCTTGTCAATGTCCGTGTTTTCCGTACACACCTCAACACCTAACCAGTGTTCCCAGACAGATGAAAGAATCAAGGTACAATGGTAGGAAAATAACAACACGTAACCGACATCTGTATAATAAACCATAAATGATATTTCTAGGGTTTATTTTAGTGTGTGTAATATGTTTTGATACAGCGCACACACAAAAAAGGCTATCTTATGATACAATAATTCAGTAAGGCTGTCAACGCCAGAGCGTGGCGTATGATTTAGGGCGAGGGATTTGAGGCTTTGAGATTGAAAAAAGAACAAACTATCCGCCATATTGATACGTGAAAAACATTGTTTGTAACTGTGGATGGTACGTAAATTGGCTAATGGTTCTGTAGACATAACCGAATTTTCTCTTTGCACTTTTATAGCCTACTTACCTCCGAGAAAATTTCATTTCACTAAACAAACTATGTTATATTGTTATATAGCACGGTCTATCAGTATTATCCTCTCCTCTCCAGCGATTAATATTTTTCTCAATAGTTCTACAACTAGCACATTATATTACAGTCGACTGAATTTCCGGCCGTTATGATCTTGACGTTATTTACTTCATCAGTCAACGCCTACCAATATGTCCAAGTACTGTTTCTAAAGCACAAAACTGAAGCAAACTAACTCACATGCAGAAATGAAATTTTATAAAATTAAATAACTATAATACAGAAGTCGGAACATAAACAACCATAAGGAAAACGCTTTTGAACGCAAGGATGTTACTGAACATTTATTAATGTGTGGCTCTCGGTGAACACATATTGGTACAGGTCGGTTGGGATAAAATGAGCGTTACAGATGTAATCTTTGAACAAATCACTAGCCGTTACTGAATGTAGCTTAACATTAACAATAGCTACGTTACACTTTGTATGGTTGGCAGCGAATTGCCGAATCTAGTTCCGTGTATTTTCCTTAATTGAAAACAACAATACTGAAGTAAAATCAACTAAAAACCGGCATATTTGTGTTTCATATAATTAATAAACTTATTTTATTGTAACTATATAAGTTCCTACAGACTGCACAATTTATCTTACATGCGCAAACATCAAGTGACGCGTCCAGAGAGGTTAGACATTTGCCGTCGTTAGCCGTTACGCGCGCAAAGATACGAATTGACTGAAAAAAAAATATTTTAGCAGGACTTTTTTGAGCGCTTATTTTATCCCCAATCACCTACGCGCGTGTTTTGCTTAAGATGAGCTTATTTATAACAGAAGATTTTAATTAGTCTGTTTATGGTACGCCTGCCAACACTACGTCATACGCGATATTCCGGAACAAGTTTACCAACCGAAGCGGTGTATATGACTGGTCCTCAAAGAAATGGTTTTCATAAGCAATTAATTTTCTTCTAGTGTTGATACAAACTATGTTAGCGACATTATCATTTTAAAAATGTTAACTCTGTTCGTAAATTTTTGGGTTTCTAGCATTCAAATTTCGTTTAAATAGCGACGGAGTTTCACGACGCTCAGATTCCTCTCTTTGTTTTACTTGTTTGTAAGCTCGAGGAATATTTTCCACTGTCCTTGGGGAACAATTTGTTGAGTCTGAAATGTAATAGTGTCCAGCCATGCAAAGACACTGGCCATCTAACGTCTGCGATAACGTTGGTGGTCAAATTTTTATTAATTGTTCCGAGGTAAAATAATTTAAATTTTGAATAAAAAAGTTTAGGCCTACGAATCAAGTTATTCATACCCAAAATAAAACTAAATAATTAATTGCAATCCAATTCAAACAATTTCAATAACGACTACCACAAATTAGCCTAATTATCACACTAAATAAGTTTTATTTATATAAAATATTTTTAAAAAATACCTGAGGCTATTTATCTTTGGGAATAAAATAATTATTTACATGGAAAAATAATTGTAAAACATTACCTTACATATTACAGTTATTTTTTACTTTACCACATCAAAGAAAATACTTTTTTTCTTAACAGAACGTGTCTAAAAAAAACCACATGCATATTTGCAACGAATATTAGCGTAGAACTATTTAAATGGCATAATATTTTTTCTTTATCATTAGGTATAATATAAACGTTAGAACAAAATTATTCTTTGCGCGAAAAAATTACTCATGGGGCAAAAAAAAAACGTTTTCAGAGTTAGTAGCGTTTAACGTTTCATGTGTCGGCAAAAGATGTTACGGCACATTGCGCTATTTCACGTAGTTGTCAGACGTGGCTAACTAGACGGCAAGTTTAATTACCGGGGCGTGCAGCTTGCAAGGTCTTACAAAAGACCGCGCTTGACAGTCGTAGACATCCAAGTATACCTGCAGCAATTGTACAAAATTGTTACTTGCACTTAAACTTCGTGATGTAATTATTAATAAACGTCTTAGTGTGACGCCATTAATTATGAATAGCTGGAATCTTTGTAGCCTATTCGTGCGAATGAGTATTTTATCTGTGATGTATTTTTTTTTTTTCAGTGTTTTAATTTTTTTGTAATTAGGGTTTAAATAATTTTAAGTTCACGTGGTAAAACCTCTAATTTCATTTAAAGTTCAAAAATTGTTAAATAAAAATTCTACTTGTTATTAGTTGTAAGCGCCTAATGTTTAATAATATTCAAAACTGTATGTAATTTAAGTGGTTAAGTGTAAGAAAAGTAAAATGCCTTAACTTGACCACATTATTAATAAATACGTTATATTATTATGTATTATGCCCATAAAATTTCAATCTATTTTATTCTTGTACCAAACACTGTTCAGCTTTTACACATCAGATATCACGTCATTTCCCTAAATAAAAAAAATTTACGCCCCATAGTTTTTTGCGCAATCACTCATAAAAGTCTCAAAAGGACCATTGCAGTGTAGACAAAATAAAACAAGTAATAAACTACTGAACTCAAAATTGCAGGAACTGAAGGCCAGAGTATCAATGCATTTTATTACTTATTTGACAAAAGTTAGTTTTGGAAATTTCAGTAGTAGCCAAAAGTGAAAGTTATGCAAATATTTACTCATTTTAGTCAATTTTTTTTAAAAAGAATATATAAACATTTATTTATTTGTGTTTACAAAAGTGTCTTGAAGTAGCCCATATTATTTAGTATCAATATGAATTGATTTTGGCTACGCCGCAACAGTCATTTTGCGACTTTTGTAGATGATTACACTTAAACTATGGAACCTGTTTTTTAATTAGAGGAAATGACATTTTATCTGATATGTAAAATTTAAAAAAATAGTGTTCGGTAGAAATATAAAATAATGAATTTTACGGACGCAACGTCTTTAACGAGTGCCCCTACATAGCAGAGACCTCAGCACACTTGTAGCAACAGCTGGGTGTGTTCTAGTCTGAGAGAAGTCTCACTGAGGATAGAAACCAAGGTAGACATAGAGAAAAAAAGGACAGAAAATAAGAAAATACGCCTCGTTTTTAGTCTGATTACTCACAATAAAAAGTAACTACAGTATTATAATACAGAATTGTGTTCACAAGAGGACAAACAAGGTTACACTAGGTAAATTATTTTTTTTTTTAACAGAAGAATATATGTTATAAACGTATGGTATAATACTTCCGCTGAAATTCCAATTTTATTTGAAAATCATATTGAAATTCAAGTATCACAACTTCCACTCGAGTAACAAAAAAAAAAAAAAAACGACATCTGTCTTTGATTGAAAAAAAATTATTCTTGGATGTATATTATTTTTGTAAGAAACAATTGTAAAGGAAGAAAGGAAGCATCTTGAAATGGTGGTGATTTATTAATTAGGGAGGCTCGGACGAGGCTTGAGTGTCTGGCGGGAGAACCCGCGCGCCGTGGGCTTGCGTTCGTGTTTCGGGTCAGCTTATCCTTCCCTTCCTCCAACCCTGTGACTTCGTTACCAGCTTCAACCCCCTGCCGCCCAGAGATAAATTCTGCGAGTGCGCGAGCTAAAGAGACAAGTTCGTGGGTCAGGGACGCAGATAGCCCGCCGCAGAGAGGGTTCTGCGTTAGTTACGTCTGCCGCGCGCCACCCGCGGCCCAGACCAACAAAACAAGAGGTTAATTGCATCTGCAGGAAACACGAGAGAGATAGAGAGAGAGAGGGGTGGCGCGAGGAAGAGAGATAAGCACTCGAGAGCCAGCCCCTGCAATCACGCCATTTCAGAATAGCAATAATCCACGCCACGCACATACAAAAAAAAAAAAAAAAAAAAGGAGCAGATTTTACGATTCCGTAATTAAGGCTCTTTCCTTTCTTTCCTGTTCTATCCCGTGGGTCGCGCCGTATGTTCCCAAGGCAAATTTCACGCAATCCGATTCCATATATAACGAAGCAGAGGAAAAATAAGCGAAAGTGCGGAAGATCTGAAAAATAATGCACTAATTTGGAATGAGAGCCTAGGTTAATTTAGAGTAAACATCATGGAAATTACGACAAACCAGAGTTCCTACTTTAATCGAAGGGCTTTTATTATAACTAAGTAACTTCTTTCTGATCATAAACAGTATCAGCAAATTAAGTATGACAAAAATAATACTTACAACTATTATAAAAATTTCTCCCAATAAATATGCCTGAAATACTAACCAAATGCCTACTACTTCCTTTTTATAGACAATAGTTACAGTCTGCAGTACTGTTATAGTTTATTCATTGAAATTACTATAACGAAGTTTAAAAACCTGCACATAGAACGAAAAACAAAGGTTAGAAAATATAAATAACATAATATGTTAAAAGCACTTAAAAATGTTCATTATTGAAATACAAATAAGACATCTAAATTCAATTTTACACAAAACACGCATTGCATTACTGTGAATCTACAATGAATTAATGTTCAAACAACATAGAATGTAAATTTTACTTAATAATCACGATAAAATATCCCCTAACCTTGTCAAGCAAACATGTTTCCTTTTCTTTAAAATTCGTAACATTCAGTGGTTAAATAATTATTTATTTAACTTTTTTATCTAACAATTTTTTTCCTGATCGAAATAAAATAGATAGTTGAAATTTTCTCGCTACTGGCAGTGAAAAATTACAAACATATAATTTGTATACTTCTACAAGAAAAATCTTAGCAGTTATACAAAGAAGTGCTTTAGAAATTGGGTCTCCACGGATTTTGCTTGTAAAACACAAAAACATTTTAAAGTGTACGGAACATTGCTAGACGTACTAATTTATTAGAAAGTATACAATTTTAATGGATCCCGCAGGATTTATCGTTTAAAAAAGCAACAGGGTTACATTGCTTTTGTAGAATTACACCTGAAAATGTACCATGATTATCAGGTTTATTTTCTGTCAAGTATGACTGCCTTTCGAGAAACGCGTAAAATTAGCATTTATGAATACATTCATGCACTGTAACTTAACTTAATATTATACAGAATTACTTAAATTACAATAATGACACCTACAAATGAAATATTCCAGACCACATCGGAAGAATCTCGACTTAAATATTTCTTGTCTATGTATAATCCAATCCACAGATCATGAGTTCAGTCCTTTAGCAGTCATATTTCATACA
The DNA here is from genome assembly GCA_003012365.1 of Medauroidea extradentata. Taxonomy (NCBI): domain Eukaryota; kingdom Metazoa; phylum Arthropoda; class Insecta; order Phasmatodea; family Phasmatidae; genus Medauroidea; species Medauroidea extradentata. The sequence goes on along the minus strand of PNEQ01077422.1, from coordinate 7,791 downwards.
TGGATTTGTAAGAAAGTTTTATCTTCCAAGTAAGGGAATACCACACGTCATGTCGTGTACTTTACAGCAGACAAGTAGTTTTTACTTACAAGTTAAATTCGTTTCTTACATTTAAGGGAATTTTACCTGAAATTGTGAGTACATGTATAAACTCTTACCTTATATACACGTCATACGTAGGTAAGATAAGATGTTTAGTAAGAAAAGCGTTATTACTCTATAGTGAATAAATTACGCTGAGAATTTTACAAACACTTAATTGATTGAATGTTATGGCTATTAAAGTGTAAGATGAAAATATAACGCATTGGTTTTGGACATAAAATCATTTGGTTTCAGATTAACACAGCATGTATTCACCCTAATGTTCCTGAATGAAACATTTACACTGTAAAATATTATTTGTACTCTAAATTTACAGAATTTATGTTCGAGAGTGTAAAGAAAGATAGTACGTTTGAATTGTTCCCCGTACATCAATGGTGGAGTTCATATGTATGTACTATATATATATATATATATATATTTGTGTGTGTGTGTGTGTGTTGGTGTGTGTGTGTGTGTGTGTGTGTATACACACCGTAAAGTGAGGATACTGTGTACAGCCATGGGTAACTTTGCACCATTATATTTATTTCGTTCTGTGTTGGAATTACAGGGTAATTAGGCACTGTGAAGTATTGTTTATTATTAAAGCTATGAATGGCGAAGTTTTCAACAATTTCCGACTCTGAAAGCCTTCACTTACTACAAAAAAATACGAAGTGCAAAGTAACCCCAAATTTAGGCAAAGTAACACCGCTTTACGGTATATATATTTATAATGTAAAATTATGTTCCCAGCAGATTATGTGTGTGCGCGTGTGCATGTGTGTATATACGGAAATATTTTTAAAACATTATAAGTAGAAGTTATTTTGTGCAGACCTGTTCTCTTGCCATTACTGAACTTCACCTTAACCACAAGTTATTTTTTTCGAAGCAGTTACAAATGTCTCCAGCATCTCACGTCCGGACTATTCATTATTATTCGTTAACAAACTCTATCTGAACCTATGTCAAACAATTCTAATTGCTTAAAATGCTGAGAGATTAATATTTCCTTTATTTGTATGTTCTAAATATATCTGAATATACGTATGTATGAAATTTTAAAGAAAAAAAACCACTGCGGCAGGCATGATATGATGAAGTGTCAAGAGCTGATCAGCCTATGTGATAACGGGTAAAGGAAGGGGCATATTTGTACATTAACGAACTTAATTTGTAAATGTGTACATTAACAAAATATGAAACTGTAAATCGCTGCAGGAATAATCCTGAAGCAAGGGGAAAAAAGGATAACAAACTATCGGCTGTAGGCCTTTATTAGATGTTAGATAACTGTAGGTATAGGAACCTTTTATTAAGACAAGGATTCGCATTGTCCTGCAGATACAGTGCTATAAACACAATACGTGAGGATATTTTCACGGACGCGAAGCCCAATATACAAAGAATTAAATTTTATTTTTGGTAATCAACGTAAAGGCCAATGCACGCATCTAGATTTGGACTTTATGAATTCAGGTTGGGTTTTCGTAGTTACACACGTTAAAATAAATAAAAAAACTTAAGTCATGTTGAGAGGCCCGAAAATCATGTTCCTATCAAGCGTGCTGAGTTTTAAAATTACAGAAGTGCAGTTTCAAGTGTGCTTTTCTTCACGTAAGTAAACGAAATATGAATAAGTCGAGAAGTTTCGCGTAATAAGAGAAGAAGTGTGACACACCACAACTTCGCCCATGCACCGGGTGAGGACTTCTCTTAAGGGTGTTCAAGTGTGATAAAGTCATAATTTTATATATTTATGAAATATTGTTATTTTTGCAGACGATACATGTGAGTAAATTTTACTCTTACGAAACAATTTTAACTCTCGTTTTCTGAACGGGGTGTCAAAGTCAAAATTTGCTGCCATGCAAATAATGAAAACCAACTGACTTACTTAAACAAAATAATTCACTGTGAACTTACATCCCATGAGCTATGCAATAAAACATTAAGAAAACCCACAGCGAAATATTTTGATTAAAAAAACTCGCAAAAGTACAGCGCAAAGTTGCAAATTCAGCAAATTTTTTAAATACAAAAAACAGTGGGATTTTTTCAAATGTTTTATTACGTAGACCACAGTATATTATTTTACTGTGAATTATTTAATGTGCGTAAGTCAATTGGTTTTCACTATTTACATGGCAGTAGAACATGCAAATTTTGACTTTGACACCCTGTTATGAGAAAACTACACTAGCTAAAATAGTTTCGTAAGAGGAAACTGCACTCACAAGTATCGTCAACAAAACTAACACTAGTTCATACTAGTTCATCTAAATATATAAAATGAAGTGTCCTGACAAACTCACTCAGTCACTCATCAACGCACAGCCCAAACCGCTGGACCTAGTACCATGCAATTTTTAGGGAAGCTTCCACTTGCCCCGTAGGCACCCACTAACAAAGGATTTTTCGAAATACCATAACTGAGGGGGTGAAAAGGGGTGAAATGTGTTTTAAAGAATCCTTCATATCTCATTAACCGGGAATGCTATCAAAAATTTTTTAACTTCATAATATTGCCCAAAGAAATGCGTATATGCAAATTTTTCGATTTTGCGAAATTCGAAAATTAAGGGGGTGAAAAGCCGTAAAATGTGTTTTTCATTAATCCGTGATTTCTCCTAAACCATTTCAAATAGTGAGGTGATTATTATTTTTAATGATGCTTAAGTAAATATCTAAAAAGTATTTTTAAAATTCGTCCTTGAAAGCTCATAAAAAATATAACGTGTTTTTTAATTAATTCCACTTATCGCCTAAACCAGTGGAAATATTGGAATGGTTTTTGCTTTAAAATAAGTCTTACGTAAATATAAAAAAATAGTTCCAGGATTTTTTGAAATTCGTCCTTGAAAGCTGTTAAAAAACTAAAATGTGATTTTTTCAAATAATCATCTGTACCGTTTATACCCGTTGAGATATCGAGATGATTTTTAATAAGAATGAAGCTTATGTAAATATCTACAAATCAAATTCAGGTTTTTATGAAATTCGAAAATTATGTAGGTGAAAAGCAGTAAAATGTTACAGTCTCCCGAAAAAAGAAATGATCACGAAGAAATAGTTCAACAGTTTTTTCTTTTTGCCAACCAACTCATAAATAAAACCTCTTTGGACTCATACGAAAGAATTATCACGGCATGCCTTAAACATTCGCTCAGGTATTATATAAAGTTTGTGGTGTGGAAGGTGTGGGGTTACGGGTTCGTATCCCGAGCAAGACTTTGCGATGGGAATTACTATGACATCATACGAGCATATTGCGCGCGCTCTTTACACTGAGCTAAGACAATTTATAGTTCACTGTTATTGAGTATGCTAGCTGTTAAATGCCTTCATCACATATTTTATCCAGAGTTACTGTTTACATTACATAATTTCACGCGGGCAACGCCGCAGCATGCCGGCTAGTATATGTATATATATATATATATAATTATGTCTTCATCGCACTTGAACACCTCTACGTAACTTTTCAACGTAATTTTTTATATTTATTTATTTGTACCAGATGTTGTTATCTGATTTTAGACATAAATTGTAACTAAATTTTGCTCTTACGAAATTTTTTTATCTCGCACAGTTTTTGCGTAATGACTCGTAAACGTCATAATTTTCATTTTACGGTTTGATGACCGCCACTAAAACCAATTGACAAACCAAACTGAAAAAAAAAAAAAAAAAATACCGAGAATAACCATGTTGTAGGTTACGACGTCTTCTATGTAAAAACAAAATATAATATTTTTTTTGTGTTTTTTAAAATTATTAATTTTTTCTAATATTTCAATTTAGAATTTCAGCAATTATTTTTAAATAGGAAAATATATATATTTTGCTTCTCAGAAGTGAAACTGTCATGTTTCATAGCTTAAGACGAACTGAAAAAAAAACCGGTAAAGGCGTTTGAGGTTTTATATGTATTTAAGCGAAACAATGCACATTTATGAGGCTAGATAAATTTCTAATTTCATTTTTTTTCCTTTCGGGAACTGAACTAGGAACACGAAGTTCCTAGCAGGTTGAATTAATAACATTAACAATTATACTGATTATATGGTTTAAATGAAATACTTTTTTCTATTTGAAGTGAACGATCAAATTAAATTCAATCTCTATAAAAAAAGTAAATAAAATATGTTCATGTCAGAACTCAAATTGTAGGCCATACTTCCCTGTTATAATGCTCCCGCGATAGTTAAATTTTTATAACCAAAATGAGAACTTATATAGAAGTATGTTCGTCAATTTTGTTTGAAATGGCTTTCACGATGTTGGCTAATTTTTTCAAGACGGTAAATACTACGGTTTTAGTTATTTTTGTAATTAACGACAGTTTTTGTTAACTAACTTATTGATCGAAACCGTATAGTTCCTTATGTAAAAATAAATTAACTTTCGCTGTAAATAAAAATATATTTTAAACAAAAAATGTCAAGTATATGTATCTGTGACATCGGCTCTTTTAATATTAAAAAAAGTAATTGTGGTAAAAACTGGTAGAACCATGGAACACAGCATCAAATTGAAACGCTTGGCAATGAAATGGCAGGAAAACGTGTAATCGAAGATGTGGACACGATGGATGATAAAAAAAGTAAAGTGTTTTAAGGGAAATGATCACACACATCTGACACTTTAACGCGACGGAATGTTCGGAAAACACAACGAAAGCACCTGGCAAAGTGTTCGCGAACGGCCCGCGGAGGGAAGGAACAATTTCCCCTCGCGTTAATTAAAGCTTTGGAACGGCGCGTAATCGGGTTGCAGGTCGCTCCTTTGACCAAATTACTGGAAAATTTCATTTGCAAATCTCGATTAAAATTCAACTAAAACTAATTGATTCTGTCTTCGCGCGGCGCGGCGCAGCAGGGAGGATTCCTGCGCGATGGGGAATTCAATTTGCAGCGGCGATGCGAGCGATCTGGAGCGTGTTTGCGTGCGCGGGTATATGGCCAGGGGATCTGGGGGGGGAGGGGGTCACATACAATGGCATCAACAAGCTTCGCTAAACAGTGATATTGCCGTCAGTGGAAATACAACAACGACCGCGCGACTGACGGAACCCTCCCAGAACTTCCAAGATCGTTTCCAATCCAAGCTGCACCGACGTAAACTTTCGCACTAAATATTTGTTTGAATATGGCGAAACAAGAAATTTACAGAAGCCAACAAAATATTTTTTTTATCCAAACAAAATACTAACACCCACAATCCTGTTTTGGTTGACCCAACGAAATATGTAGTTTATTTGGCAAATTACTTACGCCTGGCAAAATATTTAGTTGATCCAAATGAAATAATTTGTTTGTAAGTACGCCACAAGACGCTGTACTAAACCTTCGTGTATGAACACGCGGTAGTTTGCAGTCAACACCCCGAGAATTATTTTGCAATTTCTGTGACAATTATCATTACAGCTATAGGTGTGTTTGTTTCGTTAAAGTAACAGCAATATCGATAAAATAATTCCTACAAAAACTAATAGTAAAGACGTAAAATGTCTTTATATACAGGATGTATCTGTACAGCAGTTAGAAACTTTCAGGAGAGATAGAGTACACCTAGACAATGGGAAATCACATAGCAATGCACTGTCGGAAACGCTTTCCTGCAATACAAAACACAAGAAAGAAAGGACACGAACAAGAGAAGAAAACATGTTTATTAATTCTAATACAGCAAAAATGCGATAAAGTGACCAATTAAGATCAGTGGAGGGCATATGATGGACATACACGTGTATGACGTTCTTTGAAAGCATATCACGTGGCAGATAGTTGCTACTATTGGACTGTTGTTACCTATTATAGAACAGTGTAGTTAAAACTAGAGCAATAATCGACAACAGTATTCCTTATATTACAATAACGTTTACGACGGCTGATTCAACGGATTTTTCTGCTAGTCGACAATTTTAATAGTTTAATAGTTGCGACATCAACATTTTAAAACTATTTTTCATTATGTACTCAAAATATACTACAGAATTTACAAAAAAAAAATCATGTATGCTTCACTTTAATTTGCTTATGATTTCATTTCATCACTAACAGATAAGCATTTAAGGAATTTGACAAAGATTATTCATTTCTGCTTTGGCAAATACTTTGATTAAATTGCCTAAAATGTGTTGTCATGCTTGTAAAAACATGGAAGTGTTTGGTTTTCTGTCAGGAAATTATCAAGGGATTTTCTTTGTCGCAAACGAAAGTGGTCAGCAACCAATATTCGTAAAAAGAGTTTTCTATAAACAGCGTAAAGCTCCATATTCTCTCAAACATTCCTAGCGACTGTTGCACAACAGGACGGGTAGTTATATCCTTACCAGCCAGTTTCTGACAAATCTCAGATTGAATAAAAACAAGTAAATACGTCGTAAAATATCGACCGAAGATCAAATATGATTGCGAAATATATGTGAACTACCATTTCCATGATTTTACAGCTAAGTGCATTCAACCCGGTGGTTAACACTTAGGAAACATTTTACTGCCTCTTCGCTAGGAATTTGTCATATTATTTATGTTCAAACTTCGTGAAACAACTTCTGTTAGTAGCCATGATGTCTGTGTTATGTCATCGATAAAACTACACATAGTTATGAAAAAACTAAAACAACTCTCAGATTTCTGAATCAAGAAATCAATTGGCTGAACGTCTGTAAATCGCTGACAAAGCGACCATACACTTTAAAACAGAAAACATAGAAAGTGTCCAATTCCAATAAGATATTTACCCTGAATTAGGGTTTGGGACGGATTTTATACTGTTTACTACACTCCACAAAGAATCTGGTTTCCAATCAACACTCTAACCTTGAATCAGAGAGAATGAACCACTTGGGTGAAGTTACAGTCGTATCAGTATAAAAAATAACGGCAACTGAAGTTCGTGAAACCGTTCTGATTGCTTCAGCGACTACACACTACTGATGAAAAACGTTTTTACAATTACTCTGAATGAATTCCAACTGCCTGATAACTGATTTTCAGTTCATCAGTCAGAAACTGAATGTTAACTGAAATTTCAGTAGTTAACACTTTACTGATTGTAACCGCTGATTCGGATTATACGGGATGTTTGGTAATTACAGGTACAGACGAAAGAGGCGTGTCAAGGACGATGAAACAAATAGATGTGGAAAACGTTTTTCAACGTGTACGGGCATCGATGCGGAGACGTACTGAAGCCTACTTCCACATGAACGGCGCACATTTTGAACACTTGTTGTAATGTCTTTGTCCACATGTGCATCATTTTGACGTTTTGATCCTCAGGAATACTGGTATTATAGCGTTCCTGTCGTAACATGTAATGTAGAATATTGGGAAAACCATTGGTTTCCAGGCCTGCACTGTTAGAAAAAACAGTAAATTTACAGAGAATTTAACGAAGAACGCGACTTAAATGAACGAAGAGGCATCAATAATTTTAAATAACGGAACAACTCCGTAAAGAAGCGCAGACACAGAGAGAGATAGCATTCCCTGTCTCTCGTAGCGCATGCTTCGGGCAAGTTCGTGTATCTTCGGCTAGGGTCCGAGGTGCCAACGCATATATGTGGAAAGCTGAACACACTAAAAAAAATAATAAATTCGTGTAATACCAACGGAGGAGTATCTATTTCTGCTTCTTGCTAGTGGGAATTTTGACAGTCGGTATCTCTCTGTTTAGAATAATCAACAGAAA